>CAUYON010161621.1:0-13106 GCA_963573935.1 Arctocebus calabarensis | reverse complement strand
TGAATATTTGTTTTATATGGATTTTTATTCACTTTTCAGACTTGCTATGAAAGAGCACCCCTCTGCTGCTCAGCAAGCATTTGTAGCTTGTACAGTGGCAGAATGGGCCAAAAGCTTAGTGTTGTGACCTGTTTTAAGAATAAAGTATCTTGGGCTTGGCGCCTGTGGCTCAACGGGCTAAGGTGCCAGCCACGTACACCTGAGCTGGTAGGTTCAAATCCAGCCCAGACCTGCCAAACAACGACAGCTGCAACCAAAAAATGGCCGGGCGTTGTGGCGGGCGCCTGTAGTCCCAGCTACTTGGGAGGTGGAGGCAAGAGACTTGCTTGAGCCCAGGAATTGGAGGTTGCTGTGAGCTGTGACGCTATGCACTCTATCCAGGGTGACAGCTTGAGGCTCTACCTCAAAAAAATAAAAAATAAAAGTATCTTGAAATTAAAAAAAAAGGGGAGGGGGGAAATGTGGATACAATTTACCAAATGGAACTGGCTGAACTATAGAATTGTGACTCTCTGAAAGACGTATTCAAGTCAAGCAGCCTTCCTAATTTCTATGCATCTGTCCCCTCTGAGACATATCCTAATCTCAGGAACCATGCACTCAAAATGGCAACCATCTTTGGTAGCACTTATGTCTGTGATCAGATTTTTTCCAGAATGAAACATCTGAAATCTCGTACCAAATCTAGACTAACTGATGCACAC
The DNA here is from genome assembly GCA_963573935.1 of Arctocebus calabarensis. Lineage (NCBI taxonomy): Eukaryota > Metazoa > Chordata > Mammalia > Primates > Lorisidae > Arctocebus > Arctocebus calabarensis. The sequence continues at coordinate 12,402 of CAUYON010161621.1, read as the reverse complement.
TTGCATCACTTGTTACAACTAGCAGTGACAAATATGGAACCAGACATTGACCATCTCCTTAGCCAAAAGCAGGCCCATAGTTGCCATTGAAATACTGGTAAGTTTGTTGATTTAACTTTACTTGTTCATCATTTTAAATATCCTATTTGTTCCTGCTTTTTTTTTACTTCAAATAAGATATGTGGAATGTGCATAGGAATTTGTTCATAGTTTTTTTTTTTAAACTATAGTCTGGCCTGCGGGACGGTCTGAGGGACACTGAACTGGCCCCCTGTTTAAAAAGTTTGAGGACCCCTGCCCTAGAGAGTCTGAGGTTGTTGTAAGCTGTGACGCTACGGAAATCTACTGAGGGCAACATAGTGAGACTCTGTCTCAAAATAAATAAATAATAAAATTAAAAAAAAACACAGAATCTTGCAACACTCAAAAATATATAAACAGATATATGTTATTTCTACTCACAAAGCAAAAGAATTTGTTCATCATCCTTTGACAAAATTGTGTCTGAAACCCAGGTCTCCTTATGAGGACAAAGTTCATTTGGCACAGTGGCTCTTGCCTATAATCCTAGCACGCTGGGAGGCTGAGGTGCTCAGGAGTTCAAGACTAGCCTGAGCAAGAGCAAGACCTCATCTCTAAAAATAGCCAAACACAAGCACCTGTAGACCCAGCTACTTGTAAGGCTGACGCAAGAGAATTGCTGGTGCCCAAGAATTTGAGATTGCTATGAGCTATGAAGCCATAGCACTCTACCAAGGGTGACCAAGTGAGACTCTGTCTCAATTTAAAAATAACTTTTTTTAATTGAGACAGAGCTGTTGCTCAGGGTAGAGTGCAGTGGCATCATCATAGTTCATTGTAACCTAAAAACTCCTAGGCTCAGCGTTCTTCCTGCAAGTAGCTGGGACTACAGGCACATGCCAGTGTTTCTGGCTAATTTTTCTATTCTTTTTAGAGACAGAGGTCTCACTATGTTGCTCAGACTGGTCTCAAACTCCTGTTCTCAAGCAATCCTCTCACCTAGGCCTCCCAAAGTGCTAGAAATACAGGCAAGAGCCACAATAACCTGCCTAAAATTTGTAAATTTTATAGATGTTATCACACTGACATCCACAGAGATTATATAAAATTAATCTTTCATCAGCAAAATATGTAAGAATGACTATTTCACCACACCATTGCTAACCCACCATGTCAAAGCTTTATGAACTTTGTCAATCAGACAGTTGAAAAGCAATATTTCAGGGCAGCGCCTGTGGCTCAATGGGTAGGGTGCGGGGCCCATATACCGAGGGTAGTGTGTTCAAACTCAGCCCTGGCCAAACTGCAACAACAACAACAAACTAAACAGCCGGGTGTTGTGGTGGGCGCCTGCAGTCCCAGCTACTCAGGAGGCTGAGGCAAGAGAACTGCCTAAGCCCAGGAGTTGTAGGTTGCTGAGAGCTGTGACGCCATGGCACTCTACTGAGGGTGACAAATTGAGACTCTATCTCTCAAAAAAAAAAAAAAATTTTTTTTCAGAATACTTTCGTTTTGCATTCACTATCATGAATAAAACTGAATCTTTTTCAAGTTTAGAAGAGGCATTCTTTTTCCTTCTCCATGAATTATCTGTCCATCATTTTTTATTATGGGTTATTTGACACTTTGATGTGTAGGAGCTCTTCACATACTAGGGAATTAGCTCTCTGTCTTTGATATGTCATAGATTATTCGTTAATCTTTCAACTTTATCAGCTTTTGGTTTCTGGCCTTGCAAAATTTTTTTTTTTTTGTAGAGACAGAGTCTCACTTTATCGCCCTCGGTAGAGTGCCGTGGTGTCACACAGCTCACAGCAACCTCCAACTCCTGGGCTTAGGCGATTCTCCTGCCTCAGCCTCCCGAATACCTGGGACTACAGGTGCCCGCCACAACGCCTTGCTATTAAAATGTTCTTATTTTGGCTCGGCGCCTGTGGCTCAGCAGGCTAAGGCGCCAGCCACGTACACCTAAGCTGGCGGGTTCGAATCCAGCCTGGGCCAGCCAAACAACAATGATGGCTGCAGCCTAAAAATGGCCGGGCGTTGTGGTGGGCGCCTGCAGTCCCAGCTACTTGGGAGGTGGAGGCAAGAGACTCGCTTGAGCTCAGGAATTGGAGTTTGCTGTGAGCTGTGATGCTACAGCACTCTATCCAGGGTGAAAGCTTGAGGCTCTTTCTCAAAAAAAAAAAAAAGTTCTTATTTTTATAAATTCAAATTTATTTGATGGGTAGGGTGGCCCACACCAGTAATCCTAGCACTTCAGTAGGCCAAGCCAGGAGAATCACTTTGAGCTCAGACATAAGAGAGCAAGACCCCCTTCCCCATCTTTACTAAAAGTAGAAAAATTGGCCAGGCACGATAGCATGTACTTGTAGTCCCAGCCACTTGGGAAGCTGAAGTCCAGCCACTTGGGAAGCTGAAGTGGGAGGATCACTTGAGCCCAGTTCAAGGGTACAGTGAACTATGACGATGACACTGTACTCTAGCCCAGGGAACAAGCACAAGACTATCTTCAAAACAAAAACTCCAAACCAAAAAAACTTATTTATATGTTCTTTTATGCTCCTATCTAGGTTTGAGGCCTGTTAGAAAGACTTTTTCCAATTTCAAATTAAGCAAAACTTTCCTATGTTTTCCTCTAGTAGTTTTATTTTTTAAATATTTAAATGTTTGATCTTTTTCAAAGTTTTCCTGGAATGATGTATAAGAACAACTTATGGTTTTCTCTAGATTACTGTATAATAGTCTCAATCAGGATTATTTCTCTAATGGGCAATACCTTGAGGCTCTGTCTCAAAAAAAAAAAAAATTAGGATGCCAAGATCAGGTTCTGTCTTCCTAATGTTCTTTATGTATCTTGCACACTTCCTGTAACGTTTCTTCCAGGTAGGGTTTTGTTTTTTTATTTGGTAGAGACAGAGTCTCATTTTATCGCCCTCAGTAGAGTGCTATGGCGTCACACAGCTCACAGCAACCTCCAACTCCTGGGCTTAGGAGATGCTTTGCCTCAACTTCCTTAGTAGCTGGGACTACAGGCGCCCACCACAATGCCCAGCTATTTTTCTGTTTTGCATTTTGGCCGAGGCTGGGTTTGAACCTGCCACCTTTGGTATATGGGGCCAGCGCCCTACTTGATGAGCCACAGGCGCCACCCATCTTTTTTGGTTTTTATTATTTCTTCTTTTTTATCTCCTAATTAGATATGGTTTCATCAACTAATTTTTACAATTATGACATTCTTAAAAGTTTATTGTACCAATATTTGTATTATATCTTGACTTCCTCAGGGAAAAACAAAAAACTACGAATTATTGCTAAAACCAGACTTCAACTATTAATCAACCTTGATAAATTTAAAAGACTATAAGATTAAATAATGAAGTAATGTCATGGTAAGACAACAGAGGATAAATTAACAAGACAAATATTATAATGATATTCTTAAACAAACTGCAGAATTATAATAGAACAGTAGAATAATGACTAATACCTCACTCTACAGATAATAATTAGAAATAGCATATAGGCAGCACCCATAGCACAGTGGTTACAGCGCCAACTACATGTACCGAGGGTGGCAGGTTCGAACTCAGCCTGGGCCTGCCGAACATTGAAGGCAAGCATCAATGGCAACAAAAAATAGCCGGGTGTTGTGGTGGGCACCTGTGGTCTCAGCAACTTGGGAGGCTCAGGCAGGAGAATCCCTTAAGCAAAGGGAGTTCGAGGTTGCTATGAGCTGTGGCACCACAGCACTCTACCGAGGGCAACAGCTTGAGACTCTGTCTCAAAAAAAATAAAAATAAAAATAAATAGTATATATAGCTCAATGTGCTCAACCAGGCAAAATCACAGCAAAAGCCCCAAAATGGCCTAATGTAATTAAACGAGACCACAAATTATCAGAATGAAAACGAACACACCAAATTTTTAAATTTTGTTATCAGTAAGGTCATCTTTTAGTATAAGGGATAAAATAAAATATTAGCAGTTCAATTAAAAGTGCTTGCATTGGCTCGGCGCCTGTGGCTCAGCCATGTACACCTGAGCTGGCGGGTTCGAATCCTGACCGGGCCTGCCAAACAACAATGATGGTTGCAACCAAAAGGATGGCTGGGCATTGTGGCGGGCGCCTGTAGTCCCAGCTACTTGGGAGGCGGAGGCAGGAGACTCGCTTGAGCCCAGGAATTAGAGGTTGCTGTGAGCTGTGAGGCTACAGCACTCTATCCAGGGTGACAGCTTGAGGATCTGTCTCAAAAAAAAAAAAAAAAAAAGTGCTTGCATTTCTGGGCGGCACCTGTGAAGGTGGGTAGGGTGCTGGCCCCATATACCGAGGGTGGCAGGTTCAAACCCAGCCCTGGCCAAACTGCAACAAAGAAATAGCCGGGCGTGATAGTGGGCACCTGTAATCCCAGCTACTTGGGAGGCTGAGGCAAGAGAATCGCCCTAAGCTCAAGAGCTGGAGGTTGCTGTGAGTTGTGTGACACTGTGGCATTGCACTGAGGGTGATAAAGTGAGACTCTATCTCTACAAAAAAAAAAATAAAAGTTCTTGCATTTCATCATCATCTAACAAGATCATTTAAAATTAAATTCCATTTCTATTTGTCCAAGTCACTCTGCATTTCTAGGCTTTCCTTGAACTTTCCAACCACTTAAAATGAATGTCTTGCACATGTTATTACTAGATAGATAAGACATAATGTGAAAATTTATGATTTAATTCTTCTTCTAACATATTTCCAATTTTTACTCAAAAGAAATACAAGGTTTGGGCTCGGTGCCTGTGGCTCAAGCGGCTAAGGCGCCAGCCACATACACCTGAGCTGGAGGGTTTGAATCCAGCCTGGGCCTGCCAAACGACGACGGCTACAACCATCCCAGCCCCCGCCAAATTGCAACAAAAAAATAGCCAGGCGTTGTGGTGGGTGCCTGTAGTCCCAGCTACTTGGGAGGCTGAGGCAAGAGAATCACCTAAGCCCACGAGCTGGAAGTTGCTGTGAGCTGTGACACCACAGCACTCTACAGAGGGCGATACAGAGAGACTACGTCTCAAACAAAACAAAAACAAAAACAAAAAACATAAAATTGGTTAACAGGATATATTTAATATATAATCAATTATCCTGAAAGGTTATGTTTTGGTACTATGTTAATTTTTTCTTTTTTTTTTTTTTTGAGACAGAGTCTCAAGCTGTCGCCCTAGGTAGAGTGCCTTGGAGTCACAGCTCACAGCAGCCTCAAACTCTTGGGCTTAACCGATTCTCTTGCCTCAGCCTCCAAGTAGCTGGGATTACAAGTGACTGCCACAACACCTGGCTACTTTTTTTTTTTTTTTTTTTTTAGAGACAGAGTCTCACTTTGACGCCCTCAGTAGAGTGCTGTGGCATCACAGCTCACCGGAACCTCCAGCTCTTGGGTTTAGGTGATCCTCTTGCCTTAGCCTCCTAAGCAGCTGGCACTCCAGGCACCTGCCACAATGCCCAGCTATTTTTTATTATAGTTTGGCCAGGGCCAGGTTTGAACCTGCCACCCTCGGTATATGGGGCTGGTGCCCTACTCACTGCGCCACAGGTGCTGCCCCAATGGCTATTCTGCTGTTGTTGTTGTTCCAGTTGTTGTTGTTGTTTTAGTTGGCCCCGGGCTGGGTTTGAAGCCACCAGCCTCAGTGTATGTGGCTGGCGCCCTACCCACTGAGCTACAAGCGCTGCCCTGTTTATGTTAATTTTTTTTAAAAACAGGGCCTAACTATATTGCCTAGGCTGGAGTGCAGGGGCCATTCTTAGGTGTTATACAGCCTTAAACTCCCGGCCTCAAGTGGTCCTTCCACCTCAGCTCCTGAGTAGATAGACAAGATTACAGTTGCATGCTGCTGCACCTGGGAGATTTTCTTATTTTATTTATTCATTTGCGACAGAGTCTCACTATGTTGCCCTCAGTAGAGTGCCATTACGTCACAGCTCACAGCAACCTCAAAACTCTTGGGCTTAAGCGATTTTCTTGCCTCAGTCTCCCAAGTAGCTGAGACTACAGGTACCCACCACAACGCCTGGCTATTTTTTTTGTTGCAGTTGTGATTACTGTTTAGCTGGCCCAGGCCTGGTTTAAACCCACTAGCCTTGTTGTATGTGGCTGGTGCATTGACCACTGTGCTACAGGTGCCAAGCCTATTTATTTATTTTTGAGACAGATTATCACTTTGTCACACTCTATAGAGTGCTCATCATAACTCACTGCTACCTCAAACTTTTAGGCTAAAGCAATTCTCTTGGCTCAGCTTTCCAAGTTAGGACTACAGATGCCTGCCTATATATTTAGAGACGAGAGTCTCACTCTTGCTCAGGCTGGTCTCATATCTGTGAGCTCAGCCAATCCACCTGCCTTGGCCTTCCAGAGTGCTAGGATTATAGACGTGAACAACCTCACCCAGCCCACCTGGCAGTTTTTAAACAAAAATATTATTTTTACCTCCGTGGTTTTCCCATAAGCCGCCTGATTTTTCCCCATTCTACTCTTGTTAATTTTCTTGTTTTCAAATTAGGGAAAGATTCTTTTAGACATACACAGAAGTCATTATCGCCTTCAAAAAGTGGTCTGTAAGACATAAATGGTATTTTAACAGTTATATACAAGGAGTTATTTTCTTCAAAAACATAAAATCCAAAATATGCATTTCATTTCCACATTTTATAAAATGCCAAATCTTCACTTCTACCCCATATATATATGTACACAAACTAGACACAAATTCAAGTGCTAAGACCAAACTAAACACTTTGCATTTCTCAAATAACTGGTGTCTAAAAGTTACTAAGGAAATACTGTCTATGCTTATGATCCCAACAGATATTGTTTTTTGTTCAGTCTTTGAAATTAGGCCAGCCTTAGGACACTAGAGGACTCTAGAGGGTTAAATCAATTTTAGGGGATCCTTGGGCGGCGCCTGTGGCTCAACAGAGCAGGGCGCAGGTCCCATATGCCAGAGGTATAGGGTTCAAACCCAGCCCCGGCCAAAAAAAAACTGCAAAAAATATATATATGAACAAATAAATAAATAAAGTGGGTACCAATGGGTCAAATTTAAAAAAAAAAAAAAATTTTTTTTTTAGGGGCTTCTGGAAGAATTCATGTCACACCAAGACCTCTTGAAAGCTCTCTTAAGGCTATGGAAAATCTGTAAGCAACAATAAAACAGTTCTATTCATAGTTTGGGAAAGGAGGAACCAGTCTTAGCAATGATACATAAATGCCTTGGGCTCAAACATAAATATCCATGAAGTTCACAAGCTTCAGAGTAATCAACTGGTTTGGAAAACAGGAGGGAAGTAAAGATAAATAGCAAAGCAAGCTCCAATGACCACCATATGAGGATAAATTAGAAGCCAGAATTTTTCCTCAGTAAATTCTATTGCTGAATAATTAGATTTCAGCCAAATCTCTTACAATGCTCTACTTAAACATTTATGTATAAATGCTTATGTATAAATGTTTCCCAAAATAGAAACATTACCTTCCTAAAAAAATCTGTGGGTTATTTATTTATTTATTTATTTATTTTTCTGAGACAGAGTCTTGCTCTTTTGCCTGGACTAGAGTGCCATGGCCTCAGCCCAGCTCATAGCAACTGCAAATACTGGGGCTCAAGTAATCCTTCTGCCTCAGCTCCCCAGTAGTTGGGACTACAGGTACATGTTTTCACCCCATTACATTAATAATGGTTTCTCTGCAAATAATGGTGCTTTGTTTAAAGTATCTTTATTCCATAGTCTTCATACATTACAATACAGAAATTATCCTTGTATTAATTTTTCCCAAGAATGTATAACTTCTTCCCCAGAAAGAAGAAAGGGGATGGGGGGGGAAACTACAAGAAATAGAAAAGGATCAAACTGGGATGAAGAATAAAAAATAAGAATTCTGGAAAAAATAAGATCAAAATAGACTCATAAAACACTATAGTTTCTAACATTTGAAAAACTTAAAATTTTGGTTAAAGTAATTTTCGTGATATAAGCCATGATACATACTTATCTATATTTGAATAGAACCACTCATATATGCACCATTTATGTGCTTTGGGAAGCTTGAGTAGATTACGTAATCGAAAACCAATCTTCTGTGATGCTTTCTTATCTGGTGTTGACATTGTTGCGGTAAATTTCTATAAAATAAAAACGTAGAGATTAATTACCCATTAAGTAAAAAATGAACATTTGTAACATTGAATTAATTTGCAAAAAGGTAAATTATGTCTACATACTCAAAAAGATTCAAAAAGGGCTCAGAGCCTGTAGCTTAAGCAGCTAAGGCACCAGCCACATACCCCAGAGCTGGCGGGTCCAAACCCAACCTGGGCCTGCCAAACAACAATGATAATTAAAACCAAAAAAAATAGCCAGGCGTTGTGGCAGGCGCCTATAGTCCTAGCTACCTGGAAGGCTGGGGCAAGAGAATAATCACTTAAACCCAGGAGTTGTAGGTTGCTGTGAGCTGTGATGCCACAGCACTCTACCCAGGGCGACAGCTTGAGGCTGTCTCAAAAAAAAAAAAAAGAAAATAGCCGGGCATTGTGGAGGGCATCTGTAATCCCACCTACTTGGAAGGCTGAGACAAGAGAGTCGCTTAAGCCCAAGACTTTGAGATTGTTGTGAGCTGTGATGCCATAACACTCTCCTGAGAGTAACATACTGAGACTCTGTCTCAAAAAAAAAAAAAAAGATTGAACATGGAATTTTTGTTATCATTTAACAAATAAATCTAATAATTTCTTTCAAAGTTAAAGACTCCACTTTCGGCTCAGTGCCTGTGGCTCTAAAGGCTAAGGCGTCAGTCATGTACACCTGAGCTGGCGCGTTCGAATCCAGCCCAGGCCCGCCAAACAACAACGACGGCTGCAACCTAAAATGGCTGGGCGTTGTGGCGGGGGCCTGTAGTCCCAGCTACTTGGGAGGCGGAGGCAGGAGACTCGCTTGAGCCCAGGAATTGGAGGCTGCTGTGAGCTGTGATGCCACAGCACTCTATCCAGGGTGACAACTTGAGGCTCTGTCTCAAAAAAAAACTTCTTTGTGAGGCCAGGCACAGTGGCTTGATGACTATAATCCTAGCACTCTGAGAGGCCAAGGGTGGTGGACTGCTTGAGCTCAGAAGCTTGGGACCAGCCTAAGCAAGAGTGAGACACCATCTCTACCAAAAACAGAAAAACTAGCCAGGCATTGTGGCGGGTGCCTGTAGTCCCAGCTACTCGGGAGGCTGAGGTGAGAGATCGCCTGAGCCCAGAGTTTGAGGCTACCATAAGCTGTGATGTGATAGCACTCTACTGAGGGCAACAAAGTTAAGACTGTCTCAAAAAAAAAAAAAAAAAGAAAAAACACTTCATTTTCATAAAATATTCTGACAAGGAAGGTGAAATACCCCACCTCATGTTACATTGCAATACAATTTCAATTTAGGGATGCAGGAAGAAGCTTATGTGCAGTATTTCTAGATTTCACAGGCCAGAAAAGACCAGTAAGAAAAGAAAAAAGCGTGAAAGACAGACACACACACAGAGAGAGAGAAAGAGACAGAACACGCAAGTGAGCAGTAGGTCTGGAAGGTTTCTTCAGTGAATTCTATAAAAAAGCATACCAGGGCGGTGACTGTGGCTCAAAGGAGTGGGAGACTGGCCCCATATACCAGAGGTGGTGGGTTCAAACCCACCCCCGGCCAAAAATTGCAAAAAAAAAAAAAAAAAGAAAGAAAAGAAAAGAAAACCAGAGGACACTAATGGTATTCAAATATTTCAGATCACTGAAGAAGAAAAAAGTTTCCCCTCTCTTTTATAAAGTCAGCAATACAAAAATAACAAAATCTGCCAAAGAATAAGAAAACTGCAGAAAATATCATTCATGTGCGTGGATTTCAAAAATCCTTTAAAAACAATTAAAGAACAAAATTTACCAGATAAACATCATCACAGCATGAACAGACAATAATACAACCCAACGAAATTCATATCAAGAATACAGATATTGCCTGTAATCCTGGCTCTCTGGGAGGCCGGGGCAGGAGGATTGCTTGGGCTCAGAAATTTGAAACAGACTGAGCAAGAGTGAGACCCAGTCTTTACTAAAAACAGGAAAACTGGCTCAGCGCCTGTAGCTCAGCTCTTGAATACCGGAGCTGGTGGGTTCAAATCCAGCCCATGCCTGCCAACCAACAATGACAACTACAACCAAAAAATAGCTGGGTATTGTGGCAGGCGCCTGTAGTCCTAGCTACTTGGAAGGCTGAGGCAAGAGAATCACTTAAGTCCAAGAGTTTGAGGTTGCTGTGAGCTGTGACGCCATGGCATTCTACCCAGGGTGACAGCTTGAGACTGTCTCAACAAAATAAAAATAAAAAACTTAAAAAAAAAAATAAGAAAAGGAAAACTAGGAGGTGTCATGGTGAGCTCTGGTAGTCCTAGTTACTTGGGAGTCTGAGGCGAGAGGATTGTTCAAGCCCAAGAGCCCAGGAATTGGAGGCTGCTGTGAGCTGTGATGCCACAGCACTCTATCCAGGGTTACAACTTGAGGCTCTGTCTCAAAGGTTGCTGTGAGCTATGACACCATAGCACTCTACCCAGGGTGAAAAGCAAGAGTCTGTTCAAAAAAAAAAAAAAGAATACAGGGATGGTCCAGTAATAAAAAACTATTAATATAATTTGCCATTACTAATAAACCAAACAGGCCAGGCTCACACCTTTAATCCTAACACTCTGAGAGGCCAAGGCCAGAGGGCAGAGGATCCCTTGAGCTCAGGAGTCAGAGATCAGCCTGAGAAAAGAATGAAATAGAAAACAAACAAAAAAAAAGCCGTGGATCATGGTGGGTATCTGTAGGCCTCAGCCAATCAGGAGGCTGAGGCAGGAGGATTGCTGGAGCCCAAGAGTTTGACGTTGCTATGAGCTAGGCTGACACCATAGTACTATAGCCTAGCCAGTAGAGTGAGACTCTGACTCAAAAAAAAAAAAAAGAAAGAAAAATCAAAACAAGAAACGTCCAAAGCTACTAAGACATACATGAAATAATTTAAAAAAAAAAAAAAAACACATCAAAAGTTAAGTGATACAACTTCCATAATGCTTGGAGAAAATTTTAATTTATAGACTTCGATTTTAAGTCTAACCTATATTTTAAAGAAGAAAGATCTCAAATGATCTCACCTTAAGAACCTAGAAAAAGGCTCAGCACCTGTAGCTCAAGCAGCTAGGACACAAGCCACATACACAGGAGCTGGTGGGTTCAAATCCAGCATGGGCCCACCAAACAATGACAACTACAACTTAAAAATAGCCGGGTGTTGTGGCGGATGCCTATAGTCCCAGCTACTTGGGAGGCTGAGGCAAGAGAATTGCTTAAACAAGAGTTGGAGGATGCTGTGAGCTGGGTTGCTGTGAGCTGTGACACTACAGCACTCTATTCAGGGCGACAGCTTGAGGCTCTGTTTAAAAAAATAAATAAATAAAGTGAAAATAGAAAATTTGTTGAAAATATCAATGAAAAATGGAATTTAGCTACACTGACTGTCACATGCCACTTCTGACACCACTTGTCAGGGACCAGGACTGGGCAGGTCTCGGGTCCGGCTTAACTAGGTTCCAGACGCAGACCACTAAGTTACCTTACTCAGGTACAGTTTCTCTTAGTTGCCTGAGGGCTGTCTACTTTACCTGGAGAGAGAGAGAGAGTGTCTTAGAGAGAGTAAATCAGTCTTCTTAGAAAGATAGATCTTAGTCTTTAGCAGAGCTTAGTGATCTTCATCAGAGAGACGCTATGCTGGCGTTTTGCAGGCAGGAGAGGAGACAGAGTCGGAGTAAGTGGGTCCGTGATAGAATGTGCATGCTCCTTGACTGCCTTCTCCTCCAGCCTAATATAAGGCTGATCTCGTGCCGCTCAACACCACAGGTGTAGAGACTGCCAATTCACCACTGCTCTCATCCCGAAAGCTCTTGTGCTTGTTAGCCCTTTCCACCCAGGAGTTCCACTATTGAGCTATACAGGTATTTCTTATAACTCTCACTCCTCCTAGCCATAGGTCAGGGGTCCTCAAACTACAGCCTGTGGGCCACATGCTTCGATGTGAATTGTATTTGTTCTCGTTTTTTTTTTTTTTTTGAGACAGAGCCTCAAGCTGTCACCCTGGATAGAGTGCTGTGGCATCACAGCTCACAGCAACCTCCAATTCCTGGGCTCAAGCAAATCTCCTACCTCCGCCTCCCAAGTAGCTGGGACTACAGGCGCCCACCACAACACCCAGCCATTTTTTTTTTAGTTGCAGCCACCATTGTTGCTTGGCGGGCCCGGGCTGGATTCGAACCCGCCAGCTCAGGTGTACGTGGCTGGCGCCTTAGCCTGTTGAGCCA
>CAUYON010161613.1:0-21298 GCA_963573935.1 Arctocebus calabarensis | reverse complement strand
GAAGACCAAAAATCACATCATAATAAAGATATTTGTACCAGAATGTTTATTGCAGCCCAATTCATAATTGCTAAGTTGTGGAAGAAGACCAAATGCCCATCGACCCACAAATGGATTAATAAATTGTGGTACATATATACCATGGAATATTATGCAGCCTTAAAGAAAGATGGAGACTTTACTTCTTTTGTGTTTACATGGATGGAACTGGAACATATTCTTCTTAGCAAAGTATCTCAAGAATGGAAGAAAAAGTATCCAATGTAGTCAGCCCTAATATGAAGTTAGTTTATAGCTTTCATATGAAGGCTAAAACCCAATTATAGTGCAAGAATACAGGGAAATGGTAAAGGGCGGGGAGGGGAGGGGGGAGGATTGGTGAAGGGAGGGCAATTAGTGGGATCACACCTACGGTGCATCTTAGCAGGGTACTGGTGAAACTTATTAAATGTAGAGTATCAATGTCTTTATATAGTATCAAGAAAATGCCATGAAGGCTATCTGTAACAGTATGATCAAAATATTTCTGATTGTATATGAAGCACATTCTGCCCTATGATTGCACCAATGTACACAATTATGATTTAATAAAATTATTAAAAATAAACTTCTGGAAGTCATTAGGAAATATAGTAATGTCTCAGGGCAAGTAATACTTTTTCTTTAGATTTTTAAGTGTATATTGACTATTCAGAAGCTGCTGTATAGCATCTGTACCAGACAACTTGTTTTATCTCTTTTTATAATCAAGAATTATGATAAATGAACATTTTGTCTCTGGTATAATCTTTTAAAAAATTATCTAAAACCTTAATTCTTTTGACATAAATATACTGATGCTATGATATCTGCTAATAAAGGTAGACTTTAATTATTGTTAGTTAATCATTACTTACATATAGATCTCTACCTATTGTAAACTTATAAGAAAAGAAAATTTTGAAATGTAAACTTACCTTATTTTTCTAAGATATTTCATATTTTGCCCTTTCAATTCACATTTTCAACTTCTTGTTCCCTGCCTCAGAGGTAAACATTGTAAGGTATAAAAAAGTTGCCAGAGTGGCAGTTCTCGTCCTTCCTTGTATATTTGATGAATAAATATCTGTGAAGTAAACAGATAAAGAAAGGAATTCCCCCTATTCTGAGAAAGACAATTTTACAGACTTACATTAAGTATTTTACTTCAATAAACTGTCTCTCTAGGAAGTGGGCCCCACTGAGGTGTTCCTACAAAAATGGTGCATAGGCCTTACAGTTCAGACCTCAGAAAATATCTCATATCTCACACTAGGAACTGAGTCACAGAGATCATGAAATTCAAAGTTCTAGTAATGGAGTTAGCAGCAACAATGTTAAATTGGAAATTAATAACCCATTTCACATTTTCCAGTCTGGAAGCCAATTAAATTTCTTAAATTCTAGTGTAATCATGAGAGTGGAGAGGACCTCAAGTTATTTGAAATGAGATTTCCAAATATGTACATTTGTGAATATGTATGAGTGTGTGTATATTCTTTATTTTAATGGATTCTTTTTCTATTTGCAATGTTGTGTCTATTTTTCTATTTAAAGTAAATCTTAGTAAAAAATTATCCAAAATTTTAAAATTTTGTCATTAGTTTTACATTTCAACTTTATAATGTTCTGTATTGGTTTTAAAGGCAAATGTATGATCATTTAATTTATATGTAAAATCACCAAAACTACATAATTAATATTTTGTAGCTCATATGGGAAATATACATTTGTAAGAGGGGACAATATGGATAACTATATCTAGCTCTCATTTGGCCTGTCTCAGCTATAAGGGGAAGATTGGACTGAAGTGAAGTTAGAACAATTGATAATGTGTGGTAGAAGAGATATAGGCATTCAGCTACGCCAATGTGAGAAACTGCAAAGATGAAGATGAGAAAGAAGGAGAGAGCAGAAGACAATTATGGAGTGGACCAGATTCAGTGGAGCCCAGAGGTGAACAGTACGATAAGGGGAACACCTCCAAGGACACTTCTCCCTACCCAGGGACTTTCCACAAGCAGCAAACCTAAGGAATACTCATCTCATGGCAGAACACCAGGGCGGACCTAAAACCCAGCCTTCTGTACATAGACATGGCCTCTTCTGAACCCCTCTCCTGACCACCAGAACAGAAAACAACTTTGGCTCCAGCAATCTTATAGCCACAGACCATTTTCTTTAGCAACAGAACAGGTTGCCCTCTGCTGAGGCCCAGTTTTGCTCTGTGCTGGCAAATCTGAGGAATACTAATTCAAGTCAAATAGTTTGGATGGACTGCTCCAACCCTAGGCTCTAGAACAGTGAAGGAAGTCTGGACCCTTCTTCTCCTCCATAGTGACTTCATAAACAAACCTTATGATGTCCAGGTTCTCTCTCACTGAAATCTTATGGGAATAACTGCTTAAAGAGAAGAAAGGGTGAAGGACAAGTGAAGCAAAGTGGTCCCTGCCTCCATACCACATCTATTGGAAATTTAGGGGATATCAGCTTTGTCGGGCCTCAGCTGGGAATTCCAACAGACTGTGAACTGGGAGGAAACAGTGACTCAATTTTAATAACATTGGTAAGACTAGTTTTCCAATGATCCTGGCTCGTTCCAGGTTGGATCTGTCCCTACCCTCTGGAGCTGTTCAAACTGCTGTATGCACACTGCTCTAATTCTGTGGACTTCACCTGGAGGCCTCAGACCCATCCTATCAGTTTGGAGAAGGGTGGGCCCAGCCTCAGACGATCCCAGCTGGGAAGCCCTGGGGACAAAGCAGTAGATTCTCCTGCAACTACAGAAGAAAGTTTAAGATTTTAGATCTGTTGCTACTGGGGCTGACACTTTGTACCTGGCTCTTACCAAGCTGGAACCGTCCCTTTGCACTGGGGAAGTTAGGCCCCCCATCTGTGCACTGCCCCTGGCCTGGGGCCTCTACCTGGAAGTTCTGCCCCTAGCTCTGCCCCTACTAACTTTGAAAGGTGTAGACCAAGATATGCGCGACCCAGTTCTGGGAAACCCTGAGAGGCACACTAGAAGCTGAAGATTCCCCAAACCACAGAGAAAAAGTGAGCCATTTTGAGTCTGTGGTTGGTGGGACTGATACTGTGGCTGTGCCTGGCTCTCACCTGGTTTTCTCTGGCTCCACCCTCTGGGATAGTTCTGCCCTCTGTCCATGAGCTGCCACAGGCATAGGAGTGCTACCTGGAGGCCCTGCCTCTGGTCCCATCTGACCCTGCTTAGAGAAGATAACACTTATATTCAGGGACCCACCCACACTATGTAGCCCACAAGGGCATATTGGGTGGCTATTTGTGGGAAGGGCCAAAGGAGAAACCAATGGCTCACTTAAACAGTCAGTGGTGAAGGGAAGAGGTGAGCTTCACATCCTAGGGCTTTGTTTTGATTTTAGCTCCAGTTTTCAAGCCCTTAAAATCTTTCTCAGTGGATAAATGCAACAACCAACTGCTGCATAATGTTGATATTACCTGGAATGGGCATGGTAAACTCTATACCACAGAGTCTTTGAAACAGATAGCATCCTGTTGTCTTAGAATACAAATAGCCCTAAATCCCTGATGACCAAGCTGGGCATGCAATAAGCAGCTGCTTTTCTTTTGTAACTCTTGTAAAAGGGGGTAATCCGGTTAGTCATTGAAATATACTTAACAGTCTACTGAGTGGTTGACAATATGTAGCCACGTCACATTAACAAGTCCTAGAATATGTGTCAGTATCCCTGTCCTGGGAACCTATAAAACTGATACCAGCCTACTGGATCAGGCAGCCTAACAGCCACAACAACTACTGAGCAGATGATGGAACAAGGACCTGCCATTCACTAAGCATTGGTAAGTACTATAAGGGGTGTGGAGATCTCTGAGTTTCAGGGCAAAAATGTCGCCACTTGACCAGCCATCAAAAGGAACCCAGAGCCAGTTAAGAAGCACCATTGCTGGCAGACAGGTGACCCACAAGATCAGCCAAGGCTCTGACTTCCAAACCCCAACTGACTTCTGTGAGCTGCCCAGATGAACCCAACCAGAATGTCTCTCGAAAAACATTTAGGGACATTCTAACATTCCAGCTTAAATATTCAAATAAACAAATAAATAAACTGAAAGCACACACGGAGGAGAATCAGCAGAAAAACTCTAGCAACATGATGTATAAGAGCAGATACCATCCATAAAGACATTTGTTGAAATCACAGAAATATAATTCAGAATATGGATGACTAATAAGATGAATGGAATTGAAGAGAAGATAGTAAATTAAGTCAAAAATTAGTCTCAATAAATAAACAAAATTAAAGACAAAGTCACCAAATATCTGGACATAATTAGGAAAGATACAGCAGATCTTAAGGAATTGACAGAAGCACTTAAGGGGTTTCAAAAAGCAGGAGAACATATTAGCAATAGATAAAACATGGACAAGAAATAATCTCAGTACTCAAACACAAGTACCTTGAAGTAACCCAATCATTTAAAGAGGCAGAAAAGAAAAGATCAAAAGCAGAGCAATCTCATAGAGAGATATGTAAATACACAAAGTGAAACAAACATGGAAATCATAAGTGTCTCTGAAAGAGAAAGGAGTCCTAAAATCATGGGAGCTCTACTCCAAGACATCATACTGGACAATTTCATAAGCATTGTGAAAGATAAAGAAATGCAGATGCTAGGTAGTTACAAAACTCCAGGATGACTAAACTCAAATAAAACATCTAATAGACATATTTCTGTTCTAGTTATTTGTCTGTATGTCTGGTTGTTTCTAATTGTCTGTGCATCTGTGTACTTGTGTGTCTGGTAGCCTCTTTGTCTGTATATTTGCTTGTTTTCTTTCAAAATGTTTTGTGTTGTGCTAAATCCTTGGGTTGGCTACATTCCCTAACTTCAACTTACACATTCAACAAGAACAATGATGAATAGGGGTTGACGGTTGCCTGGAGCTAGCTTTCAACAGAAGCTCCAGTCCAGAAGGAGAGAGAACAGCCAGAAGGAACCCAACAAAGACAAAGGAGGGGAGCTAAGCTGAGGGAAGAGATAGAAAACTGCACATCTTCCCAGCTGAGGCAAGCTTCAACTCCAAGGAAACAAATTTCAGGTACAGATCCCATCCCCAAAGGATGTGTGTCTGTCCTCTCCCCCAAAAGCGTTGCTTACTTGCTGTGGGATCTTTACTTGTGAATAATGAACTGAGACTCTCCTCCCTCATCCCCACTGGAAGGAATTGCTGAAAGTAGGGACTCCTGCTTCAGAGCTCCTGCAATGAGCCCAGGAATTCCCTTGTCTGGCAGGAAATTTAAACAAATATTTTCCTTGCAACCTTGAACTTCAGGTTACCCTTCCCCCCAGCCTGGCAGTCTAGAAACCTAACCTCTGCAGAGACCAGAATGTATGCACTTCTTGGCTAGGACTGGACGTTGCATAGATGGAGACAGTGCATCTGTGCTGTACCTATGAATCCAGTAACAGTACAGAAAGACATAAAGGGAAAAGTGAGTCATCTAGCCCTGAGAAAGTGTATATCAACAGCGGGTGAAGACTTGGGTATCTGCACTACAGGTGGAGACCCAGGAACTGCTGAGTTGCACAAACCCAAGGGGAGACACCTACCAAACACCAGCCTTAATAGAGTGATCTGGCTGGGTCTAACTTGGGAGAGTCATCTCCCCAACTCAGTGGTCTGCCAGAGGGAACCAGAGCTTACCGTATATAGGTACCAGAGTTTCCAGAACAGTGGCAACAAAGGTGCGGTGGCTGAGGGAAAAGTTCTGTTGCTATCAGGATATACTCATGTTTAAGATTGAGCTCAAGTGGAACTTTCTCCACCTGCCATTGAGCACCTGAGGCAAGCAGGCATCAGCTGCCCCTGCTGGATGGTGGCAGTGTGTGGTAACCATGGGGAGGAGGTAGTGACCCTACTTTGATTCTGGCAGGCAACATTATCCTGGCACATTTGCTAATTGGACAGAACAGGGCCACAGAGACTGGGTTAACAGAGACTGCCAGTGAGGCTACCAGAGACTGCGGTTACTAGAGTCTGGTGGAGAAGGGTGAGAAAGATGGGGAAAGAGCCATCAACCCCCTTACTCCAAACCTTCCTCTGCATGGGTTTATCCAACACCTTGGAGCACCAGAGGTGCTCAAGCCACACCTGAGCTACCAATAGACTCCTAATATCTAGTTGCTGGAGGCCTTTTAAACTCTCCAGCTAGAGAGTGGGTGCTGTTTGGGACAATTGGTTTGGAATTCTTAAACTGGACAAATCACTGTGAAACCTTGAAAGTGATACCCTGGTTTTGTTGTAATGGGAAGGTCTGATTATCCTCTTCCATGTATTACCTGTGGGGGATGGGATGTCCTAGTTTATTGAATTTCTCCAAAGCAGAGACTGCAACCCAGAGTCACTGATTTACTAGGATTGGACAGAGATCAGATGAATACAAGACAGTGCCACCTACCCCCACTACACTAACCAGGCCTCTAGAGTCACAGACTATAGTACTATACAGTTCCTTTGCAAAATTGTAAAGGAAAAGCTGCAGTCACCAACCCCAGTTTCTTAGTGAAGGGCTGGTCAATCAAAACCCCAAAAGTTTCAATCCAATTTCACCTTCCTTGCTCATCTAGCTAGACAGTGAAAAACAATTATGGGGCAGAATCAGCATAAAAGCTCTGGCAACATTAATAATCATAACAGCTCACCCCCCACCCAAGGAATTACAAATCACCCAAACCAGAGGATCCCATTCACAAAAAAAAAAAAAAAAAAAACACGCTGAGGTGTCAGATATTGAATTTAGAATTTGGATGGCAAATAAGAGCAACAGATTGGAAATAAAGTTGGAGTCAGAAATTCTGGGAATAATTCAAAAGATGTCTCAAGAATTCAGTGAATTGAAAGTCAAAATCATCAAAGATTAAGACACATTGAGAAAAGAAGTTGCAGCCCTCTAACATGAAAAATACAATAGAATCCCTCAGCAACAGAATGGAGCAGACAGAAGAAAGTATTTCTGACATCGAAGACAAAGCCTTTGAACACTCTCATGTGTTAAAAGAGGAAGAGAAGTGGAAAGCAAAAACGTATCACTCTCTGAGGGAGCTCTGGGATAATTTGAAGAAAACCAATATTCACTTCACAGGGATCCCTGAAGGCAATGAAGTAGCTTCACAAGGTACAGAGGCTCTTTTCCATGATATTATGAAAGAGAACTTTCCAGACATGCCAAGAGATTCTGAAATACAGACAGGAGACAGTTTCAGAACCCCAAATAAGACTTAACCCAAATAAGACTTCCACCAGGCACATCATAATCAACTTCACCAAAGTCAATATGAAAGAGAAAATTCTGAAAGCAGTCAGATGCAAGAAAACCATAACCTACAAGGGGAAGAATATTAGAACTACTGCAGATCTCTCTGCTGAAATCTTTGAAGCTAGAAGAGGATGGTCATCGACTTTTAATCTCCTAAAACAAAATAACTTTCAACACAGGATCCTGTATCCAGCTAAGCTGAGTTTCATATAATGGAGAAATTAAATACTTCAATGACATTCACATGTTGAAGAAATTTGCCATAACTAAACCAGCCCCCCAGGATATCCTCAGACCTATCCTCCATAATGACCACCACAATTCTCCACCACAAAAGTAAACTTGCTTTGAAACATTTGATCAAATTTCATCTCCCACAATGGCAAAAAGCTCAAAAATGTCCACTAGTCTTTCAGTAAACTTGACACTATCAATATTCTCGATTAATGTGAATGGCTTATTTGTCCTCTAAAGAGGCACAGGCTGGCTGACTGGATACAAAAACTTTGGGCAGATATCTGCTGCATACAAGAATCTCATCTTACTTTGAAATGAAAATACAGACTCAAGGTGAAGGGATGGTCATCTATATTCCAGGCAAATAGAAATAAGAAAAAAGCCGGTGTTGCAATATTGTTTTCAGATACAATACGTTTTAAACCAACCAAAGTGAACAAAAATAAGGATGGACACTTCATATTTGTTAAGGGCAACACTCAATATAATGAGATTTCAATTATTAATATTTATGCACCCAACCAAAATGCACCTCAATTTTAAAGAGAAACTCTAACATACATGAGCAACTTGATCTCCACCAGCTCCATAGTAGTTGGAGATTTTAACACCCCTTTAACAGTGTTAGTTAGATCCTCCAATAAGAAGCTAAGCAAAGAAATCTTACATTTAAAATTAACCATTCAGTATTTGGATTTAACAGACATTTACAGACCATTTCATCCTAACAAAACTGAATACACATTCCTCTCATCAGCCCATGGAACATATTCCAAAATAGATCACATCTTAGGTCTCAAATCAAACCTCAACAAATTTAAAAGAATACAAGTTATTCCTTGCATCTTCTCGGACCAGAAGTGGAACTCAGTAACAACAGGAATGTGCATACTCATGCAAAAACATGGAAACTAAATAACCTTATGTGGAATGATAGATGGGTCATTGATGAGATCAAGAAGGAAATTACCAAATTTTTGGAACAAAACGATAATGAAGATATGCACTATCAGAACCTCTGGGATACTGCAAAGGCAGTCCTTAAAGGGAAATTTATAGCTCTGCTAGCCTTCCCCAAGAGAATGGAAAGAGAGGAAGTCGACAAATTGATGAAAAATCTCAAGCAGTTGGAAAAGGATGAACGTTCCAATCACAAACCTAGCAGAAGAAAAGAAATAACAAAAATTTGAGCAAAATTAAATGAAATTGAAAACAAAAGAATTATTCAATAAATCAACAAATCCAAAAGTTGTTTTTTTGAAAAGGTCAATAAAATAGACAAACCTTTTGGCTAACTTAACCAGGAAAAAAGAGTAAAATCTCTTATTTCATCAACCGGAAATGGTAAAGATGAAATCACAACAGACTCCTCCGAAATTAAAAAAATCCTTAATGAATATTACAAGAAACTTTATTCTCAGAAATATGAAAATCTGAAGTAAATTGACCAATACTTGGAAGCACTTTGCCTTCCAAGACTTAGCCAGAATGAAGTGAAAATGTTGAACCAGCCTATATCAAGTTCTGAAATAGCATCAACTATACAAAATCTCCTTAAAAAGAAGAGGCCAGGACCAGATGGCTTCACATCAGAATTCTACCAAACCTTTAAAGAGGAACTAGTACCTATATTACACAATCTTTACCAAAATATAGAAAAAGAAGGACTACTACATAACACATTCTATGAAGCCAATATCACCTTGATCCCCAAACCAGGAAAAGACACAACAAAGAAAGGAAAATTATAGACAAATATCACTGATGGATATTGATGCAAAAATATTCAATAAAATCCTAGCAAACAGAATCCAGCAACACATCAAACAAATTATACACCATGACCAAGTGGACTTTATCCCAGCATCTCAATGCTGGTTCAATATTCTTAAATCTATAAATATAATTTGACACATAAATAAATTAAAAAACAAGGACCATATGATTATCTCAACTGATGCAGAAAAAGGTTTGATAATATCCAGCATCCCTTCATGATCATAACACTTAAGAAAATGGGTATAGAAGGGACATTTCTTAAACTGATAGAGGCCATCTACAGTAAACCTACAGCCAATATCATATTGAATGGAATGAAATTGAAATCATTTCCACCCAGATCCGGTACCAGGCAAGGTTACCCATTGTCTCCATTGCTCTTTAACATTGTAATGGAAGTTTTAGCCATTGCAATTAGGGAAGAAAAGGCATTCAAGAGTATCCACATAGCGTCAGAAGAGATCAAACTTTCCCTCTTTGCAGATGATATGATTGTATATCTGGAAAACACCAGGGATTCAACTAGAAAACTCTTAGAAGTGATCAAGGAATATAGCAGTGTCTCAGGTTACAAAATCAACACTCATAAATTGGTAGCCTTTATATATACTAACAATAGTCAAGCTGAAAAAACAGTCAAGGACTCCATTCCATTTACAGCAGTGCCAAAGGAGATGAAATATTTGGGAGTTTACCTGACAAAGGATGTGAAAAAATCTCTATAAAGAGAACTATGAAACTCTAAGGAAAGAAATAGCTGAAGATGTCAACAAATGGAAAAACATATCATGCTCATGGTTGGGAAGAATCAACATTATTAAAATATCTATACTACCCAAAGCAATATAAAAGTTAAATACAATCCTTATTAAAGTTCCATTGTCATATTTTAAAGATCTCAAAAAAAATTCATCATTTTATATGGAATCAGAAAAAAACCTTGAAAATCTAAGACATTACTCAGAAATAAAAACAAAGCAGGTAGAGTTATGCTACCAGACCTCAGAATATACTATAAATCAACAGTGATCAAAACAGCATGGTACTGGCATAAAAACAGAGAGGTAGATGTATGGAAGAGAATAGAGAACCAAGAGATGAACCCCACTACTTACCTTTATTTGATCTTTGACAAGCCAATTAAAAACATTCAGTGAGGAAAAGACTCCCTATTTAACACACAGTGCTGGGTGAACTGGCTCACAACCTGTAGAAGACTGAAACTGGACCCACACATTTCACCTTTAACTAAGATAGACTCTCACTAGATTAAAGATTTAAACTGAAGACATGAAACTATAAAACTACTAGAAGAAAGTACAGGGAAAACTCTGGAAGGAATAAGTCTGGGCGAATATTTTATGAGGAGTATGCCCCAGGCAATTGAAGCAGCATCAGAAATACACTACTGGAACCTGTTCAAACTAAAAAGCTTCTGCACATCCAACAACACAGTTAGTAAAACAAGCAGACAGCCCTAAGAATGGAAGAAAATATTTGCAGGTTATGTCTCTGACAAAGATTTATTATCCAGAATACACAGAGAACTCAAACATATTAGCAAGAAAAGAACAAGTGATCCCATCTCAAGGTGGGCACGGGAATTGAAGAGAAATTTCTCTGAAGAAGACAGGCACACGGCCTGTAGACAAATGAAAAAATGCTCATCATCCTTAATCATCAGAGAAATGCAAATCAAAACTACTTTGAGGTATCATCTAACTCCAGTAAGATTAGCCCACATTACAAAATCCCAAAACTAGAGATGCTGGCATGGTTGTGGAGAAAAGGGAACAGGACTACATTGCTGGTGGGAATGCAAATTAATTTGGTCATTTTTGAAAGATATCTGGAGAATACTTAGAAACCTGAAAATAGAACTGCCATTTGATCCTATAATGCCTTTGCTAGGTATATATCCAGAAGACCAAAATCACATTATAACAAATATATCTGTATCAGACTGTTTATTACAGCCCAATTCATAATAGCTAAGTCATGGAAAAAGCCCAAGTGCCCATTGACCCATGAATGGATTAATATATTGTGGTGTATGTACAGCATGGAATATTATGCAGCCTTAAAGAAAGATGGAGACTTTAGCTCTTTTGTGTTTACATGGATGAAGCTGAAACATTTTCTTCTTATCAAAGTGTCTCAGGAATGGAGGAAAAAGTATCCAGTGTACTCAGCCGTACTATGAAACTAATTTGTAACTCTCATATGAAAGCTATAAACCAATTACAACACAAGAATTGGGGAAAGGAACAAGGAAGGGGAGAGGAGGGGGTAAGATGTGTGGAGGGAGAGTAACGAGTAATTGATGTGTCCACATTTATGGTGCATCTTAGAAGGGTACAGGTGAACCTTACTAAAGGTGGAATATAAATGTCTGTACACAATAACTAAGAAAATGCCATGAATGCTATATCAACCAGTTCAATGAAAATATTTCAGATTATATATACAACCAACACATTGTACCCCATAATTACATTAATATACACAACCATGATATATTTAAAAAATAAGGAAAAAAACTCATCCCAAAGAAGATGATTGCCCATCCCCTCCCCCAAGAAAGTTTCTTTACTCATTGAGAGACATCTACAAGAGATGAACTGAGAACTTCTTGTTTCACCCATGGGAGAGAATTGCAGGAAGTGGGGATTACTTCTCCAGAGGGACCCTGCTGTGAGCGTGGGCATTTTCTTTCTTGGCATGAAAGTTGTACAAACAGTTTTTCATGCTATTTTGAACTCCTTCATTGTTCCCCCATTGCCTAGCAATCCAGAACCTAACCCCTGCAAAAAAACAGAATGTCTATAGTTCTTTGCAAGGACTGGGCATTGCATGGGCCATGATAGTGAATCTGGACTGTAACAGTGAATCCAGTAGTAGTACAGAAAGACAAAGGAGGGAGGCTGTCTGGCCTGGATCTGTGAAAGTGCAAATCAGTAGCAGGTGGTGGCTTGCAAGCCCCGAGCCACCCCAGTCTTCCAAGCTCCATGAGCAACCTGAACCATGGTAGCTGGGGGAGCTAAAGGAGCCATGGGAGCTGCAGAAGCCATGAGAGCCTTGGAAGCTGCCTTGGAGCTGCACGGAGACACCTCCCATGAAGCTTCAGTAATAGTAGAGTGATCCTGCAGGGGTCTAATTTTGGAGAGACATCTCCCCAACTGAGGACTATTAGAGGGACCCAGACCTCACTCTGCATGGCTACCAGAGTAGCAGAGTGGCTGAGGCAAAGGCGTGGTAGCTGAGGAAGAAAAATATTTGTTGATTTCTTAACCCCAGGTTTGGACCAATCTCAGGTGGAACACGCCCCAATTTCCATTGAGTATTCAAGACAGTCAGGCTTTAGCTCTCCTGCCAGACAAAGGCAGAGAGTGGTGGCTGGGCTGAGGAGGCATTCTTTTTTTTTTTTTTTTTTACTCTGGTAGGCACAAAGCCCTGGCACATTTTATTGTTGGGAACTGGGAACTGAGCCACAGCCCCATGGGGATACCAGTGACTGGGTCTAAAGGAGGTGCAAGGTAGGGAAAGAGGCACCAGCCCTCCTGGTCTAACTCTTCTACTGGCTGGGCCATTTTTCCTCCATAGAGCACCAGAGCAAGTCACACTTGAGCTGCCAGTGGACCTCTGCTGTTCAATTGCTGGAGACTTTTTTGAACTCTCTCACTTTATCTGCATTTTTCCTGACTGGAAAAATTGGTTTGGAACTCTTAACCTGGGCCAATCACCCGGGGACACTCCAAGGTTGTATGCTGGTTCTTTTGTAGTGGGAAGGTTTGATACTCTTCTTCCAGTTGTTTCCCATGGAGGGGTGGGGGGTTGTCTTAATTGCTTATATTTCTCCACAGCTGGGGTTTAAACTCAAAGCCACTGATTCACTAGGATTGGACAGAGTCTAGTTGAATACAAGACAGAGTCAACTTGCCCCATCACACCAAGCAGGTCCACAGAATCTCAGGCTATAGTACTGAATTAGCCCTTTGCAAAGCTGTAGGGGAAAAGCTGCAGTCAACAGTCCCAGCTCTTTGGTAAAAATCTTGTTAATTACAACTCCAGGAGCCCTCAATTCAATCCCACCTAACCAGCTCCTCTAGCCAAACAGTAAAAAATAATCATGGTGCAGAATGAGTGGAAAAACCCTGGCAACATGAATAATCAGAGTAGCAACTTCCCCAAGGAATGACAAAGGTAACAGAAAAGAAGATCCCATTCATAAAAAAAAAAAAAAAAAAAATGGCTGAGATGTCAGAAATCAAGTTTAGAATTTGAATGGCAAGATTAACAGAATGGAGGTAAAGTTGCAATTAGAAATTCAAGGAGTAATTCAAGATTTGTCTCAAAAATTCAATGAATTCAAAGACAAAATGACCAAAGATTTTGACACATTGAGAAAAGAATTTGCAGCCCTCAAAGAGCTGAGAAATACAGCAGAATCCCTCGGTAACGGGATGAAGCAGACACAGGAAAAGATCTCTGACATTAAAGACAAAGCTTTTGAACGTTCCCAAATGCTCAAAGAGGAAGACAAGTGGAGAGCAAAAATCAATCATTCTCTGAGAGAGTTGTCGAAATTCTCCAAAAAAGCAAATATTCACCTTATAGGAATTCCTGAAAGAGAAGAGGTTGTTCCAAAAGGGACAGATGTTCTACTCCAAGAGGCAATAGAGTAGAACTTCCCAAGCATGGCAAGAGATACTGAAATTCAGATAGCAGACTGTTTCAGAACCCCAGCACAACTCAAGCCAAATAAAGCAAGCCAAATAAATCATCTCCTAGACATATTGTAATTAAATTAGCTAAAGTTAATATGAAGGAGGAAATGCTTCAAGCAGCCAAAAGTAATAAAACCATATCCTAGAAGGGGAAGAATATTAGAATGACTGCAAATCCCTCTGCTAAAACTTTTCAAGCCAGAAGAAGATAGTCAACAAACCTCAATATCCTAAAACAAAACAACTTTCAACCTGTATCCAGCTAAACTGAGTTTCATTTATGATGGAGAAATTAAATTATTTAATGACATATACATGTTTATGAAATTTGCCATAACTAAATCAGCTCTCCAGGATATTCTCAGGCCCATCCTACACAATGACCAGCAGAATACTGTACCACTACATTAAACTCACTTAGAAATTTTTGATTAAAATACAACTTCCGATTGGGAGGCAGAGCATGATGGCGGTCAGGACGAACATGTAGCCCATCTGTCCCAAGTCCTCAGATGAGAGGGAGGGGGCTCTGGATATTCCCCCCCCCCGTGGATTTTTGGAGTGGATAGACAGCTGGTGATGTGTGACAAATAGGTGGATTGCTGTATTTAAGGTGTAATTCAAAACCATAGACTTCACTATAGAGTTTTTCCCCTGCCTGGCTGCGCTGCCTGGCAACTGGCCCCTCCCTCACGGACAACAGCAATTCGCAATTCACAAAGTCTAACTGATGAAAATTTTGGTGAATTGTGGATTTCTAAGTGGAGTTTGACATCCAGAAAGGGGTGGCCCTTGGAGCCACAAAGGGTCAGGTAGCCCAAGGAAAAATTGAGGGAAGGGGATTCTGCCTGGGAAACAGACATTTTTAATTATCTGAAATGGTGGACACCTTTTCTGCCATTTAGGAACATCAGGAGTAATTGTATAGTCCATACCATCCTTGGTGGGTAATACTGGTGAGATCTGGCCGTTCAGGCTGCATGGGGACGTGGGACTCCATAGAGAGACTCTGAGCCTTAGAAATTCAGGAAAATTCCCTGGCACACTGCAGTTGCGGGAGTGGCAGCACAGGAGCAGTGTCAGCTGTGGCAGCCAGCCCCTCCCCCACAGCCAATTGCAGTTGCCAGTTCATGGAAGAATGTAGGAACAGAGTGGAAATATTTGTGAAGCGTAGAATCCTGTACCAAGTTTGGATGTCGGATAGGTGTACCATCTGGAACAGAGCACCCAAAGTGGGGCAACATTTACAAAACAAACTTTTATAGAAACTCCAAAAATGGCCACCAGCCAGGTAGAGTGGTTACTGTGGTAACAATGTAAACTGTAAATCAGGTATGAGTCTGGGAACCACTCACAGCTCCACCTGGTGTCCAGAAAGTATATTGCATTATAAATTTATTCCTACTAAAGTTGACATCCACCTCATAGGCATAGATTTGTATTTCTATATATATACAAGATTTGAACAAATGTTTTCCTTGCCACCTTGATATATACAAGAATAATATTTTTGAAGTTGGTGCCTTTTTTTCCATTCTTTTCTTGGAGGAGCTACTGTTAATTTTTTATTTTTTATTTTATTTTCTCTATTTTTAATTTGATTTTTCTTTTTTCTTTGTTCTTTTTTAACTCTTTTATGAACACTACTTTTTTTTCTTTCTCTCTTCTTCCTTTTTAATGGTTTCTGAGAGTGATTATATCAGATTTTTAGAGGGTTTTTTCTTTTTTTTCAATTATTTTACAATTATAATTATTTTTATTATAGCTTTTTTGTTTTGTTTTGTTTTGTTTTTTGTTTCTTTTGTTTTGTCTGTATATCTATGTGTTTCTGACTGTGCGTTCATCTGTGGGCCTATGTGTCTGGTAGCCATTTTATCTGTTTATTAGTTCATTTGGTCTCATCGTGATTGGTGTTCTGTTAAATCCATGAGTTGGCTATTTTCCCTAACTCCAATTTTCACATCCAACAAGAACAAGGGGGAACGGGGTATGAGGGCTGATTAGAGCCAGCTCCAAAATGAGGCTCCACCAGAGGGAGAGATAACAGCCAGAAAGAACCTAACTAAGCTGAAGGAGGAGAGCTGAGCTGAGAGATGAAATAGATAATTGCTCATCTTCCTTGCTGAGGCAAGCTTTGACCCCAAAGAACCTATTTTCAGCACAGATCTCATCCCAAAGAGTTTGTGTGGCCATCCCCTCCCCTGAGAGAGTTGCTTGTTTACTGTGTGATCTCTACTGGTGAGCAATAAATTGAGGCACTCCTTCCTCACCCCACTGGAGGGAATTGATGGAAGTTAGAATTCCTTCTCAAGAGAGCCCCTACTGAGAGTCTAGGAATTCCCTTGTCTGGTAGTAAATTTGAACGAATGTTTTTCTTGCCACCTTTATCCTTCAGTCTACCCATCCCTGGCCTGGCAGTCTAGAAGACCAACTCCTCCAGAATCCAGATTGTCTGCATTTCTTAGCTAGGACAGGGCATTGCATAGACAGTGGCTGTGGTGCTGTACCTGTGAATCCAGTAACTGTACAGGAGGTCATAGAGGGATAGATGACTGACGTGGCTCAAATAAAAAGAGTATCTCAGCAGCAGACAGAGGCATGGGTTCCTGAAGTGCAGGTGGAGGCTCAGAATCTTCTGAGGTACATGAACCTAGGAGGACACACCTCCCACCCAACTTCAGCATTAGTGAAGAGTGATCCTGCTGATGTCTAAATCTGGAGATTTATCTCCCCAACTCTGTGCTCTTCCAGAGGGCACCAGACCTCCCCAGTATAGGGATTCCAGTACTGCAGAACAGTGGCAACAAAGGTGCAGTGGCCAAGGGAGAAATTCCTTGGTTGCCTGGATATCCTTAGGTTTAAAATGAGCTCAAGTGGAAATTTCATCAGCTGCTATTGAGAACCTGAGGAAGGCAGACCTCAGCCTCCTCTGCTGGATGGTGGTAGACTGTGGTATCCACTAGGAGGAAGCAATGACCTCACTTTGACTCTAGCAGGCATATAGGTTTGGCACATTTGCTCATTGGACAGAGCAGGGCAACAGAGACTGGGTTAACAGAGACTGCCAGAGACTGGGGTGACCAGAGTCTGGTGGTGGAGGATGACCAAGGTGAGGTAAGAGGCACCAACCCCCTGGCTCTAAACCTCCTACTGGATGGGCATTTCTGACTCCTCAGAGCACCAAAGGAACTCAAATCACACTTGGGCTGCCAATATACCCCTAACATCTAGTTGCTTAAGTCCTCTTGAACTCTCTAGCTACAGAGTGGGGGACTGTCAGAGACAATTGGTCTGGGACTCTTGAACTGGACAAATTATCTGAGGACCCTCCAATGTGGGTCCCAGGTTTTTCTGTAGTGGGAAGGTTTGATTGTCCTCTTCCAGATATTACCTATGGGGAAGCAGTGTCCTAGTTGCTTGTATTTCACTGAAGCTGAGACTGAAACCCAGGGTCAGTGATTCACTAGGATTAGACAGAGATCAGCTGAATAGAAGACAGAGCCACCTACCCCCACTAAACCAAGCAGGCCTCTAGAGTCACAGACTGTAGTACTCTATATGTACTTTGCAGAATTGTAGAGGAAAAGCAGCAGTCACCAGTCCTAGCACCTAGGTGAAGGGCTGGTCAACCACAACCATAGAAGTTTCCAGTCCAATTTCACTTGACCTGCTCATCTAGCTAAATGCTGAAAAATAATCATGGGTGGAATCAGATGAAAAACTGGCAAAATGAATAAACAGAACAGTTCAACTTCCCAAGGAATGACAAACCAGCCAATCCAGAAGATCCCATCCACAAACAGATAGCTAAGATGTCTGAAATTGAATTTAGAATTTGGATTGCAAACAAGATCAACAAAATGGAAGTAAAGGCGGAGGTAGAAAATGGAGAATTAATTCAGAAGTTGTCTCAAGAATTCAACCAATTCAAAGACAAAATGGTCAAAGATTTTGACACATTGAGATAAGAAGTTTCAGCTCTGAAAGTTCTGAGAAATACAGTAGAAGCTCTCAGAAACAGAATGGAGCAAGCAGAAGAAAGGATTTCTGACACTGGAGACAGAGCTTTCGAATGTTCCCAAATGTTCAAAGAGGAAGAGAAATGGAAGGCAAAACTGGATCATTTTCTCAGAGAGCTCTGGGATAACTCGAAGAAAACCAATACTCATCTTATAAGATACCTAAAAGCGACGAACTGGCTTCACAAGACACAGAGGCCCTTCTTCTTGAGATTATGAAAGAGAATTTTCCAGACATGTCTAAAGACTCTGAAATTCAGAAAGCAGACATTTTCAGAACCCTAGCATAACTCAATCCGAATAAGATATCCCCCAGGCACATCATAGTCAACTTCACTAAAGCTAATATGAAGGAGAAGATTCTGAAAGCAGCCAAACACAAGAAAACCATTACTTACAAGGGGAAGAATATTAGAATAACTGCAGATATGTCTGCTCAAACCTTTCAAGCTAGGAGGGAGTGGTCATCAAATATTAACCTCCTAAAGCAAAATATCTTCCAACCTATGATCCCAAATCTAGCCAAACTGAGTTTCATTTATGATGGAGAAATTAAATACTTTAATGACATGCATATGTTGAAGAAATTTGCCATAAGTAAACTATCTCTCCAGGATATTTTCAGACCTATCCTCCACAATGACCAGTGCAGACCTCCACCACAAAAGTAAACTCACTCAGAAACTTTCAACCAAAATCCAAACTCCACAATGGTGAAAGGATCAAAAATACCTATTTCACTTTCAAAAGGCTTATCATTATTTTCAAGTAATATGAAAGGTTTAAATTGTCCTCTGAAGAGTCACAGGTTGGGTGACTGGATACAAAAACTTAGACCAGATATATGCTGCACACAAGAGTCTCATCTTACCTTAAAAGATAAATATAGACCAAGGTGAAGGGATGGTCATCTATATTCCAGGCAAATGGAAAGCAGAAAAGAGTAGGTGTTGCAATCTTATTCACAGATACAATAGGCTTTAAACCAACCAAAGCTAGTAACGATAAAGATGGACATTTTATATTTGTTAAAAGTAATACTCAAAATGATGAGGTTTCAATTATTAATATTATGCACCCAAACAAAATGTGCCTCAATTTATAAGAGAAACTCTAACATGAGCAACTTGATCTCCAGCTCCACAGTAGTTGGACATTTTAACACTCCTTTAGGTGTTGGACAGTTCCTCCAAAAAGAAACTAAGCAAAGAAATTTTAGATTTAAACTTAACCATCCAACATTTGTATTTAACAGACATCTACTGAACATTTCATCCCTTCAAAACTGAATACACACTCTTCTCTTCACCCCATGGAACATACTCACATCTTAGGCCACAAGTCTAACCTCAGCAAATTAAAAAATAATAGAAATTATTCCTTGAATCTTCTCAGATCATCATGGAATAAAATTTGAACTCAATAACAACAAGAATCTGCGTACACAAATAAAAACATGGAAGCTAAACAACCTCATGATGAAGAACAGATGGGTCATTGATGAGATTAAACTGAAAATTTTCAAATTTAGGAACAAAACGACAATCAAGACATGAATTACTACAGCCTGTGAGATAGTGCAAAGGCAGACTTTAGAGAGAAATTCATAGCACTACAAGAATTCCTCAAGAGAACAGAAAGAGAGGAAGTTAACAACTTAATGGGACATCTTAAAGAACTAGAAAAGGAAGAACATTCCAATCCCAAACGCAGCAAAAGAAAAGAAAAAAATAAAATTAGAGCAGAATTAAATGAAATTGAAAATAAAACAATTATACAACAGATCAATAAATCAAAAAGTTGATTTTTAGAAAAGGTCAATAAAATAGATAAAACTTTGGCTAACTTAACCAGGAAAAAAAGAGTAAATTTCTAATCTCATCAATCAGAAACGGTAAAGACGAAATAACAACAGACTCCTCAGAAATTCAAAAGATCTTTAATGAATACTACAAGAAACTTTACTCTCAGAAATATGAAAATCTGAAGGAAATTGACCAATACTTGGAAGCACGCCATCTTCGAAGACATTTCCAGAATGAAGTGGAAATGTTGAACAGGCCAATATCAATTTCTAAAATAGCATCAACTATACAAAATCTCCCTAAAAAGAACAGATCTGGACCAGATGGCATCATATCAGAATTCTAAAAAAACTTTAAAGAACAACTAGTACCTATATTACTCAACCTATTCCAAAATATAGAAAAAGAAGAAATACTACCCAAAACATTTTATGAAGCAAACATCACCTTGATCCATAAACCAGGAAAAGACTCAACAAGAAAAGAAAATTATAGACCAATATCACTATTGAATATTGATGCAAAAATATTCAACAAAATCCTAGCAAACAGAATCCAGCAACACTTCAAACAAATTATACACCATGACCAAATGGGCTTTATCCCAGGATCTCAAGGCTGGTTCAATATATGTAAATGTATAAATGTAATCCAGCACATAAACAAATTAAAAACTAAAGACCATATGATTTTCTCAATTGATGCAGAAAAAGCTTTTGATAGTATCCAGCATCCCTTCATGATCAGGACACTAACGGAAATTGGTATTAAAGGGACATTTCTTAAAATGATAGAGGCCATCTACAGCAAACCCACAGCCAATGTTGTATGGAATGGAGTTAAATTGAAACCATTTCCACTTAGATCAGGAACCAGGCAAGATTGCCCATAATCTCCAATGCTCTTTAACATTGTAATGGAAGTTTTAGCCATTGCAATTAGGGAAAAAAAGCAATCACGGGTATCCACATAAGGTCAGAATAGATTAAACTTTAACTCTTTGCAGATGATATGATTGTATATCTGGAAACCACTTGGGGTTCGACTATAGAACTTTTAGAAGTGATCAAGGAATACAGCAGTGTATCAGGCTGCAAAATCAACTCTCATAAATCAGTAGCCTTTATATACACCAACAACACCCAAGCCCAAAAAGCAGTCGTAGACTCTATTCCTTTCACAGTAATGCCAAAGAAGATGAAATATTTGGGAGTCAACCTAACAAAGGATGTGAAAGATCTCTATAAAAAGAACTATGAAACTCTAAGAAAAGAAATCACTGAACATGTCAACAAATGGAAAAACATACCATGCTCATGGTTGGGAAGAATCAACATTGTTAAAATGTCCATACTACCCAAAGCAATATACAATTTTAATGCAATTCCTATTAAAGC
>CAUYON010161608.1:0-43887 GCA_963573935.1 Arctocebus calabarensis | reverse complement strand
ACAGGCAAGGAGGGGGACCTCCAACCCCCACCAGAGGCGCCAATAGCCAAAAAGGCCGGACAACTGCCGAGGAGACACCTGTGCCTTGGTGTCTCCTTCACCTTACACTTAGGACTAAATGTGGAACCCCCATTTCCTATGCCTCGGTCAATTTCTTGTGAATTTCCTAGGCCTCAATTCTAGGAATGGACTGTGTTCATTCATTGATACATTCATTCACCTTGCCCCCAGCGGAAGGGACTGTGTTCATTCGTTTCCTGGACAAGCTACCCATATACCTATATATACCCCGAGACTAAAAGCCTAAAGGGGGAGACGGGGAAAGACTGGGAGAGAAACGGAGAGAGCTTTTCTCTCCCCACTTGAGTTCTCTCTCTCTAACAGGAGCTTTAGTGTTTTCTGTATTCTTTTCTGTAAATAAATTCTGTCTTACTACTGGGGGAAAAAAAAAAAAAAAGAAAAGAAAATGCCATGAAGGCTATGTTAAACAGTTTGATGAAAACATTTCAGATTGTATATGAAACCAGCACATTGTACCCCTTGATTGCACTAATGTACGCAGCTGTGATTTAATTTAAAAAAAAGAAAGAAAGAAAAGAAAAGAGATGCCCCTTTGGTTTTTTGGTCCATTCCTTCTTTGCCCCTGAAAATAGTCCTGATGGCTGGAGAATCAGGAGCCGTCTTATGACGTGAAGCCAAAGCTATATTGTGGGGTTCAGGATGCGGTGACTTTGAAAAAGGAGGGAGCTTGGGTCCTTTTTGACTTTGGAGAACAATTCACTTTTTAATAGAGACATTGAAACTCAGGCAGTCTGACTCCGGAACCCACGATGCAATTAGCTTGACAGGTGGTAGCGGTAGGGAGTGTGAGGTTGTGGGTTGTTGCCCACCACTGGAATTCAGCCTTGCCTGACTTCTAGCATAAATCTGACTCTTCCTTATTACAGGTTCATTACTCACCATTTTCCTCCCTCTGGGAAGTTACCACACCGATGTGTGCTACTCTTGTATAATACCAACATCTGTTATCAGACTCAGCTTTGCAAAGACCTCATCTACATCTATATCCATACCCCTGTCTCTACCTACTTCTGTATCTTCCCTATTATCTATTAATTGTCTGTCTATCTACCTACCTACCTGCCTGTATACCTATATGAAGCCTTTGCATTCCTGGGACCCAATGCCTTGCATAAGACAGGTCCTCAAATCTTTGCTAAGTGAATGAATGAAAGCCATGATATTTTCAGAATCCTCCATCACCTTTTTTTTGACTTAGACAAACAAGATGCAAATAAACACGCTGAAGTCTCTCTAGTTCTTTGTAAGACACACAGCTGGTGAAGATTTGGGGGTTGACTGTTCAATGTGCTCTCTCCCTAGGGATTTCCTTGGGCATCGTGTGGTTTCTCAAGGCTGCACACAGATTACAAGGGCATGTCTGGATTCCTCTTCTGGAGAGTTTTGGTGGAAGTTTGGTCCTGCCTGAAGTCTAGGAATCACATAAGGTGTGACTATTGAGACTTAGCTGTCTCTGCTTCCCACCACCACTGTTCAGTATCTGGGGTCAGTGGCCAAAAGCAGCCAGCCTTTCCACAGCTCTGAACCAGGGCTGCTTGCGCATCAAGCACTGTCAAACCCACATCAAAGGCTAAGCTTGGGCTGCCAGGTGTGCTCTGAAAGTCCTCAGGAGCCCCAGCTTGAGAGGCAGGGGCTCCTAGGGCAGCCACCAGTTCCAGGTACTTTCCTGAAGAGAACACATCATTCAGGCCTTCCTGTGCTTTTACTGTAAACTCTTGGTTTATTATGCACCTAAGAGGAAAGGCAGAGGGGAAAGACAGAGACGGACACAAAGACAGGGGAGGTTTGATTTGAAAGAAGCACATCAAACATCAGCAGACTCCTATCCGTGCAGAGCTGTGGCTGACAGGCCCTCACTGGGAGGCAGAGACCAAGGCCCAGAGAGGACAGGTGGCCTGTTCATGGTCCAGGAAGCTGAGAGGCCACAGATGAAAACCCAAGCCTCTTGATGGCTGGCTTAGTGCTTTCTCTGCCACATCTATGCAGCCACTCTTCCTGGGAACCTTCTAGAATATCCAGGGCCTTGAGATGAGGGAGACATTCCAGAATGGAGAGAAGAGAAATATGTGTACTGGGGGCCAAGCATGCTCATGGTACCGTGATGCAGTTAGAGTCATCTGTTCCATGCTATGACAGTCACTATACCTCAGAAAACACAGAAACGGGAAAAGCCAAGGTTTCTGCCCTCGCTGACCTTCCAGTCTAGTGGGAGAATCAGACATGAGCCTGGATCTTTCTAGCCCCTGGTGATCTGTGAGAAGGGTTAGTGGCAAGGTCAAGACGGGAGAGGAGCGGAGGGCATCAGTAAAGATGTGCGGGCCTTCAGGGTGAGCATGTGTTCACCAGGGAAGAAAGGCAGCCACTAACACAGGGGCATGCCTAGCTAAGGCCTCATAGTGGGGAAATATGCAGTTTGGTTACAGGGAGTCGCCTTTGTGGCTGAGGCTTAGTTTGTCTCTAGGGCATAGCCGCAGAGGACTGATGAGGGAGGTAATGCCCACCAGTGGTGAAACCTGCAAAGTCAAAAGCCTGGCATTGAGAATATGTGAGTACCCAGTGCAGTGCTTCCTCTTGCCTTCTTTCCTCTCTGCCCTCTTGCCACCTGCAGTTGGTATAAAACGTAAAGTATCATATAAAATCTAGTGGCACTGTTGTCCTACCCCACTGTGGCTAATCTACAAATCCAAAGCATTAGTTGGAGGAAGGTAAAATGGAATTTATGCAGTTGGGTGTAAACACTTGCTGCGCTATTGATGAGCTCTGTGGTCTGGGTCAAACTAGTTGGTTAGACTCCTGAAACCTAAACATGGATAAAATCACATAGACGTTATACCGGTGTTCCTCTGACTATTGTATGAGATCACGTTTGCTAGAAAATGGTGTGCCCACGATAAATAAATAGTGGATGGAAGCAGGAGATGTGCTTATCTATCTGCTCCACCTCATTCCTTTAATTCCTCGGACTCCACCCTGGAAAGTTCAATTTGAGTTATACATGCTATGCATGAAATGTTAATGAGGGCAGTGGGCAGTGGTGCCAGGCATTCCTAAACATTCCTCCTAGTTATGTGCTCAGCGGGCAGAGCCAGCACCCACACATCCATGGGGAAACCAGGCTCCAAGTGGGGGACCTCTACCCAGGTCCTAGATGCTGTGCCAGGATAGGGTGCTCCAAGACAGGGTGGAGTCCCCAAATGACGACACCTCTGCCTCTAGCACTCCCATAGAGCTGACCAGCCCAGCGTACAAATTGCATGAGAGCTGCTTATCTTAATCTATGTTCCAACCAGAGAGGCATTTGAAAAATTGAGAGGTATTCCCATAATAAGAATACATTTGCATGCATTTGAACTGTTTCCTAAGAACATATATATTATAATTTTTGATATTTACAACAAACTCCTGAGGTTTACTGAGCAGATACAAGTATCTCAACTTTGTGGGAGAAAAAACTACAGTCAAAGGGGAAGTTTTGGGACAGAAAATAAGTAAATGGTAGAATGGAACCCAAACCCAGACAGTCACTGCAGTGACCCTAGGGATCAAGGGCACACTGAGCTTAGACACCCATCCATGTCCCTGGGTTCATAACAGCACACAGCTCAACTTAGCGCTTGGACCTGGTTTCCTGTCATCCCATCTTATGGTTGAGCATATTTCCTAATAACCATGATATCATTGAAGAAAAAATTGGTTTAAAAAATTGGGTATTACAATCCTTTTCATTCACACTTCAAATTAATGCTTAGTACAAATGGTGCACTCCCAACTCTGCAGTGGTTTTTGCTAGTGCTCTCCTGAGCTGTGCAGCAAAAAGAAGATCTGAGAAGATTTGAGAAGCAAGCTGTCCATTTTCTTGGCACTTCCTCAAAGCCAATATTCTGGATCTCTCAATATACTCTAACGAATTATATTAACATATTACTTCGTGTAAAATTATAATAGTAATTATTCTCATAAATAGAAAGACATTTTTATTAAGAAAAAATGTTTAAATACAAAGAAGAATAAAAATGAAATCACTCCCAATTCCATCCGTGCACATGTGTGCATATGCATATATGTGTGTGTATATGCATACACATGGATGTGTGTGTTCTTGTGTATGTACATGAGTTTCTGTACTTTTATTTTTTCTATGTTCATGAAGTTTGTGGCTCCAGGCCTATTCCACCCATGCTCACATTCCTTAGGCAAGATGAATGGGGCCCCCTTTCTGCGCATAGAGCTTAGAAATTTTATGTGGCCTAAGATTCAGAAAAGCGACGATTTCAACATTTCTTCCTGGTTGTTTTGTGGGCATCAGTGACTCGGAGGCTTTCTGTTCGTGCCCCTTTCTTTAAAAACAGAAAGGCCGGCACTCTAGGAGGCTGAGGTGGGTGGACTACTTGAGCACAGGAGTTTGAGACCAGCCTGAAGGAGAGTGAGACCCGGTGCCTGTAGTCCCAGCGACTCTGGAGGCTGAAGCAGGCAAGAGAATCATGTGAGCTCAAAAGTTTGAGATTGATGTGAACTATGATTCCATGATATTCTACCAAGGGTAACAAAGTAAGACTGTGTCTAAAAAAAAAAAAAAGACAAAGGAAAAGAAACAAAGAAAAGGAGAACGCTTCTGGGGAAGGACAATTCCCCAGAGACACTACTGCTTATCAGACAAAGCCCACTCTTCAGTGACAACATAAGGAAATACATCCCCTTGAGAAAGAGAGGGTCAAGAGTCATAATTATTGGGCTCGGGGATTGGAATCAAGTGTTTCAGATAGGCCTTTGGCATCTGATGGCTTAGGGCTGGTGGACAATTATACACTAGAGTAATAGGGAACCTTCTAAGTAAATAGTTGCTTGCTAAGCAAGAGGGATTTTCCAGCAAAGCAACCTATTGTCTTCAGAAGGATGATGTTTACCCAGATGAGTATCAATTGCCTGGGGTTTTCATGAAGCGTTTGAGGTTAACAATGAAGTTAGTGAGTGGTTTACAACTTTATCTTCCTGGATAGATGTTATCTAAAACAAATGGTAAAATCACTGGGTGCCCCGCTCCTAGTCCTGGTCGCTGAGCATTAGGAGGAGACACCTACATTCATACTGGAAAGCAGAGAATAATCCAGGAGGAAAGACCGCCCTAGTGCTGAGTCCTGTCCGTACCTGTGGACCCAGGGGAAGGATGTTTCATGGAGGGAAAAGCCTACTGTGCACATAAACTGAGCTCTCTTAGAAAATACTTGGGTTAATATGGGAGTATGAACATATGCTTACCTGCGGGGGTGGTGGTGTGTGTGTGAGAGAGAGAGGCAGAGAGAGAGAGAAAGAGAAGGAAGAACCCTCCTTTCCCACATCTCTGTGGTAAAAATAATAATCTCCAAACTTGGATCATCATCACCGAACTGGGGCAGGGCGTTGTAATTCACTCTGAAGAAAGCATTTGGCAGTGACGTCTGGAGACATTTTTGGTTATCTCCTCTGTGAGAAGATGTTGGTGTCTAGTGAGTAGGAGTCAGTCGGATGCCGCTCAACCTCTCACAAAGCACAGGACAGCCCCCACCTCTGTAACAAAGGATTGTCCAGCCCTAAATATCAAGAGCATGGAGGTAAGAGACCAGACGGGTAAGAAAATCAACATTCACTGTGAGGACATTTGCAGAGGGGAAGAGGGAAGGGGGACCAGAGGACAAGGAAGCACAGTCAGGAATCACAAGGGGACCATCTGGGAAGGAGCCAACTTATTACTAGTGGTCGTTTATGGTCAGCATTGTAGTGAAGCATTTGCCCACATCATTACATATTCTTTGGAAACCTAGCTTTTAAAGGTTTAGAAATAACTTCATATATGCCCGCATCATCACTTTTTGACCAGTTCCTTATTTTTTGCAGCCAGTTAGTTCTGATTTTCTGATGGTGTAAGTAAGTAATAGAGCGAGGAACACTATAAATCAATCTTTTTAACAACAGATTGTTTCCTTAAGTTTTTAGACATAAAATTGCTACATGAAAGATGCACAGGTTTTATGTCTCTGGATACTTACTGCTCTTGATACTTACTGCCAAATCAGCTTCCAGAAAGATTCCTCAGTATACAATTCTAACAGTAAGTATAGAGAGTTCCTGAGATTTTTTCCAACCTTTATGCTAAAGGGCCTGTCACCACCATAAAGATGTTTCTATCAGATTCTTCACTCCCCTTCTTCCAGAGAATGCGTCTATTCGCAAATATTGTGCTACTGTGGATGTCTCGGCCTTCCCACTTTCGATTTCCTCTTGTATGAAAGTATTGGGAGTCCTTGGAAGTTGAGTTCTACATTTGAGTTCTACATTACCATTAAGTGATTGCATTTGAAAGCAAAGAAAGGGATTGGTGAGCATCTAATACACCAGCCCATCTTTCAAAATGGGAAAAGCAGGATCCAAAGAAGAGATGAGATCATTAGTCTCACAGAGTCCAGGGAAAGTTGAAGCTATAATCCAAATTAGTTTTGTATTCAGTGATTTTTTTTTTTTTTTCTGAGTCCAGCTTCCAAAAAATGTAGATCAAAAATACTTCAACATGTGACATTTTCACAGATAAGGAAAACTGGGCTCAGAGAAGCCAAGCAGTTTATGTGTGATGACAGAGCTTCTAAATGGTGAACTCCCAACTGATTCTGTCCGACCTACCTAGTTGTGACAGTCATTGACTTAGACTTCTAATGATCCAGAAAGTGAAAGGCCTATAGTCACATAATCATAGGAAAACCTCAGAGGACAGACAATATTTTGTCTCATATTGATGTAGATTATACTATTGACTTAAATCTGAATAAATGAGCAGATTTCCTTTAATTTATAAAATAAGTTATGGATCATACAAGGTCTACTATGGTAGCAGACACCGTCTGTACTGTTGTATAGGGTGGTCACTGCTATGTGTACTTACTGTGCACTGGAAATGCAGTTCAAATTGAGATGTGCTATAAGCGTAAACCAGAAAGTAAACTTCAAGGACTTAGTGTGCAAAGGGAAAGTAAAATAGATCATTAATGATTTTTATATTGATTAAATAATTTGATAAAATAAATTATTAATATTAATTTTGGCTGCTTTTTTTTGGCTTTCTTTACTGTGGCTTCTAGAAATTTTAAAATTTCAATACAGTTTATATTATGTTTCTATTGGGCAGTGGTGGTCTAAACTACTTGCCAGTTCTATGATCAAAGCATCCTGGCCGTCACCCAGCAAAGGTGGGTGGGAAGCTGATTTGATACCTGACCATCCAAGCTGGTGACAGCTCCCGGAATCTTAGATTGTTAGATCTGGAATAAAGTTGTGGCAGAGACTTCTAATTTTTCTGCAGTAACCATTCTCCTCTCAGAGTAATGGAACTCCAGTTTTTGGCTAGCAATTTAACTGAAAAGAGTACAGATTACATTGTAATATTTCTTTGCAGTTTAGGTGAGATCACAGGGCAAAGTTCTGACCAATGAGTTATGAATCAAAGTGCTTCCAGGTTGCATATTTAACCATTAGAGATGGAATGTTTTTCTTGGCTTTTTATGTTTTCCTGCTTTTTGGGAAAACATAAAAAAGATCCTGGGCCCTTAAGGAATTCTTAGACTAGAGACACCTCTAACCTATATGGATTAAAAGGTCGTATCTATCCAATTTGTCACTGTTTCATACAACTAATTTAGCCTCGGTTAATACAGAGCCTGGAGGTCCTCTTTGTTTAACATTCCACTATCACAGGATGATTATATAACAGAGAGGGATAAAAGGTACCCAAATTCACACAGCAACTTAGCATACGAGCTGGTTCTTGAGCCCAGGACTTCTAACTATTTATCTTTCCATATCATGCATTACACTCAGCTAGCTTATTCATTTCATAGTGCCTATAAAAATACATTCCAGAAGATATGATGCATA
The DNA here is from genome assembly GCA_963573935.1 of Arctocebus calabarensis. NCBI lineage: Eukaryota > Metazoa > Chordata > Mammalia > Primates > Lorisidae > Arctocebus > Arctocebus calabarensis. The sequence continues at coordinate 35,907 of CAUYON010161608.1, read as the reverse complement.
AATAAACTATTCTTCTTTGGATGCTGGAGATAAGAATCTCAGTTTGTTCATATAATTGGTTTTGTGAACTGCTCCCTTAAAACAATAATTTGTATAAACTACCCATGATGCAACATTAGCTTACTTAAATGAGAGACAGTCATAAAATAAACTTACCCACAACATCTTGCTGGAGGCACCAAAACAATGAAATGTAACCGTGATGTCACTTGCTTCCTCCCTGCCCTTTAAACTTCAGATAAGTTTGGCTCAGACCAACAACTTCACACTCTATGGAAGACCAACACCTGCACCTTTTCAAGGGGCAACTTGCATTCTAAAGTCTCTAAATCTGGGTTCCTCGATTTATACATCCCCCATCCACACATCTCACATAAATAGCTAATGAGCATAGTTCACTTATTGGATATTCATGTAGGTGGCAGGAAAAGGAATATTCCATCACAGCAACTTCAAACTGAACAAACATCAGGCATCCCCTTTGGGAAACCGTTCTTTGGCCACCTATTTAATTTCAGCTGCTGTGATAAATTACCAGACACCGATGGCATAAGCGACAAATGTTTATTTTCTTACAGTGGAGGCTGGGAAATTCAAAGTCAAGGCTCTCTAGCAGAACTGGTGCCTGGTGAAGGCAACCCTTCCTGGCTCGCAGATGACCACCTTCTTGTACCCTCACATGGCAGAGAGGAAAAGATCCTGTGTTTCTTATTTTATACAAGCACTGATCCCATCATAAGGGCCCCACCCTTATGACCTCATCTAATCTTAATTATCTCCTAAAGTCCTCATCACAAAATATCATCATATTGGGAGTTAGTGTTTCAACATGTGAATGGGGATGGGAGGATGTAAACCAGTGAACCCTAACAGTCACCTCACCATGAGACGTTCCATAAGAAGCTTTTCTCAATGTCACCACAAGGCCATAGAGGCACCTCCTCTTGGTGCAGATCTAGGAAATATGGCTTAGAAAGCAGAACATTGGCTTCATTGCAGGCACAACTGGCCCCCTCAGCCAGCCAGCTGGAGTAGTTGCCACCTGCACAGTCATGCGAGTGGCTGAGAATGCTCAGCTCCATTTACCCTGTGGAATCTTCGGTCATAGAACATCCCTCATCTTCTCACCTCCTTATATGCCCTTGATCACTCCTATTCTTCATTGATACAGACATAGAGACACCTCACTAACCCCCCCCCTTACAGTCTCTGGCTAGACTTACCTGGCCATAATTCATCCTTTGTTTGAGCACATATCAGCCAGTGCCTTTGGGGACTTACCTGCTACTCAGAGTAGCTTCGCATGTGATCTTTTCAAAAAGAAGGGTCCCTTCTGCTGAGTCCCTTCGGCACTGAGTGTCTGTGCCCCCACCCTCATCTACACATGCTGAAACCCAGTCTCTGAAGTGATAGTATTTGGAAGTGGGACACTTGGGAAGTGATTAAGTCATATGGATAGAGCCCTGATGGGTGGGATTAGTGTCCCTATAAAAGAGTCCCCAGAGAACTCCCTTGCCACTTGTACCTCGTGAGGACACAGCAAGAATATGGCTATCTGTGAGTCAAGAAGCAAGACCTCACCAGACCACAAATCTGCACTGCTTTAATCTTGGATTTCTCAAGCTCCAGAACTGTCAGGATGGGGAGAGACCAAATGTTTGTTGGTATGAGTCTCTCAGTTTAGAGTATTCTATTACGACACCCCAAATAGATTTAGATACGTCATAGATGAACTGTGGTCTAAGCTGTTAAGATATTAAATATCTCAGTAATTAGAAAGCAAAAGTATATGGCACCTCCAGGATATAACTCTCATACAGGGAAATACACAAACATACCTTCCCAAAAAGCTGAGGCTGGAACCATTCCTTGAGGATGGAAGAGATCAAAATTCTGGCAAACATCCCGCCATGTACCTGTCTCTCTGCATGATGGACAGCCCTTCTTTCCCCAGGTAGTGATCAAAATTCTGGCAAGCATCCCGCCACATACCTGTCTCTCGGCATGATGGACAGCCCTTCTTTCCCCAGGTAGTGATCAAAATTCTGGCAAACATCCCGCCACGTACCTGTCTCTCTGCATGATGGACAGCCCTTCTTTCCCCAGGTAGTTTTCACTGGCTGCGCCTGCCATCACTAGACTTAGTTTCACCACGGAATGGGGTAACCATTGATACCTTTTACAGTTTCCATTTCATAAGTCCAAATGTTTTGGCATAGAATTCAAGATTTTTCTTGAAAAAAATTACATTTTGAGGTCCACTTAAATCTCCAGCTTTCTTCTTCCTCCTCTGTTTCCTATGTAACCTATGCCTCTGACTTTTGTATCTCTTGCTCTTTTCTGTCTAGAGTTCTCTATCACCTTTCTAAATCTGGAAAAGTTCTATTAAACCTTAAAATCTACCACACCTTCCCCAGGCAGAGTAGATCATTTGCTCCTTTGTTTTACTGGAGCTGCTCCTACGTATAAGACCATATATATGTAAGACCATATTGGAATGCTTTATTAAACTTTCTGCTACAGGAGAAACTATATCATCTATTTCTCCAGATCTTAGCACAAGACCTAGGATGTAGTACATAATGTTGGTCTGAAGTATTGCACAACTTTATCCGGTCTTCTCCATGACAGGACTCAAATACATGACATCAATGTCTGGCCCATCTTCAGTCATCTTTTCCTCTGGCCAACCTCCTAGCACCTTCCACGGGTGTGTAAGTAGCATGGACCCCAGTGCTCTTTCCATTCTTGTCCCCTTCTCTGGACCTATTCCCATTTCCAAGTATTGCTGGTAACAGGGGCTCAATGCCATGTTCCACATCTCTACACAGTGCCCCAAACTGGAAGAAGTAAGTGATTGTGCTCAAGTAATTAATTGTTCAGGGCTGAACTCCCTACCAGAGCAGGGTAGCTCAGAACAGGATGGTCTATGCCCCTAGGCCTACCTCAACAGAAGAGGGGACTTTGGGTACACGTGCCCTACACTTGACCTCCTCCACACTCCTTGCAGCATTGAGCTCAGTCCTGGACATCCTACTTGCACAACTTTCACCAACTGTTACTCAATTTTTTTAATGACTGTTTAAAACTATTGTACAAATAAATCCATGATTACCATAGAACTTTTAATATACAAATAGAGCTGAAGAAGGAAATAAATGTCATCTGAAATCTTACCCTTAGAAATAACACTTTGCCCAGATTCTTGGTCTGCATAGGTACAAAAATATTTATATCTTTTAAATAAAATTCCATCATCCTATATACGCCATTTTATAAATTGTATTTTGGGCAAAAAAAAATATGCTCTGTATAATCACCTTTCCAGATGACTAAAATAAATCTTACATAGAGATTCTTAATATAGTGCCCCATGGACTGGCTTCAGGAAAATTGAGAGGCTTCCTGAAATTACAGGCTGACATTTGTGTGTATGTGCAAATTTTTTTCTGGGGACAAGATCTATGTCTCTTAGAGCCTCTCAAGAGTCCATAAACCAAATATTCTTAATAACAAATTGGCCATCATCAGTTTTATTGATTATATAACATTCTATTGTATGGCCGTGCCATACTTTATTTTTAAAATGTCCTACGGTTAGACTATTAAGTTGTTTCCACTGCCTCTAACTCACCAGCAATTCTGCTGCAGGTGTTCTGGTGAATACATGTGCTCACACCCACTAAGATCCTCTTTGGATTAAGCCCCAAAGCCCCAGAAGAGAAGACGCTTGCCTAATAGACGTGAGGCTTTGTAAGATATGTCCCAGATAAGAACCAGAGAACTATTTGGTTCTTAGTTGGGGGTTCTACCCTCTAGCTTTCTAAGTCTTCCTGGGGCCACCTGGGGCTCTGCTCTGAAGTCTCACTGGGGCCATCTCGGGCTCTGCTGTGAAGCTCCTGCTACACCCAGAAGCCTCTCATTTTCCTGCTTTCAACAGTCTCCCTTCACTGACCACTCAGATCAAGGAGCTTCAAACCAGGCTCCTTCTGACTTCTTCCAGCTATTAAATGGCTCTAAGACAGAGCATTGGACTTTATCTCAAAGATGTGGGTTCAAGCTATGTCTGTCAGAGATACAAAATGTGTGATCTTGGACAATTTACTCAAGTCCTCTGAGTGACCACGGAAGATCATTCTTGGCCTAAGTATGATGTCCTTCTATTACAAGCAAAGAAATTGACTTTGACTTGATGTGACTTCACCATAATATGACCCTTTCCTTACCTAAGGCCTTGTGGGGACAATTGAGAACTTACAACTAGAAGCATCCTCTGGAACTTCCTTATAAACTATCATGCCATTTCTCTACTTTCCACCAGAGGGATAATAAAAAGGTCTAATTTTCCAAAGAGGTGTTTCATGATGGGAAATGATTTGCGTGAGTTTCACCCACCCAAAGCTATTCAAGTCTGGATTTATCGGCTGAGAGATAATTCCAAACTTTCTCCAAAAAAGAAGAAAAATGACCAATGATTTTCAAACTAAAACTTTTAGGGAAAAACCTCCACATGCCATTTTTCTTCCTCTTTGCCAAAGCACTAGGCAAAAAAAAACACAGTAGGGTCTGACAATTAAGTTTGTGAACTCATCCCAGGAAAAAGTGCTTTGAGGAGTTAGAGCAGGCACTGGTGTTGATGCATGGCTTCCCAAAAGGAGTACTTCGAAGGTGATTGCAATGATATTCAGCAATGAGGTATATAACACATTTTCTAGGATGAGTTAGCAAATTTAATTGTCTAACCTAACCCTATGCAAAGAAATTTTTACATTTGTCAAAATTTGGCTTAAGACGCTATACTGTCAGTGTTCTCCATTGCTACACTTATCAACTCTGGTAATTTACACGTGTGCTTATTTACCACACTTATGCTTCTTGATCATAGACTGCTGCAAATCAGAAAAATATTTGCTCCTGAACCAACAACGTTCACACTTATAGAGGCCACTGAGATTAGCCCTCAGGGAAGGTCATTTCTGCCAGGCAGTTACATTCAAAGCCCAGCTCTTGTCAAGATGGGGCTGGGAGACTCTCAGAGGAATTATTCTCTGGCTCTGTATCATAATCCTTGGAAATCATATGCACTTCTACAGCAATCAGAACATCTTCAGCCACATGAAGTCAGGTAGGACTCTCCTCTGGAGTTTGTTGGATGACTGATTCAGGTGAATCACACTCTTCATCACCAATTTCAATATAGCAGATTTTTCTATAGAAAAAGCAGTATGGTCCGAATTCCAAGTACTGGACCAGGAACCAGGTAGTTCTGATTTCTGTTTCTGGCTTTGATTCCATCTATAAATTTAGGCAAGTCATTTGCTATCTCGGTATCAGAATTATTATCTTTGTTGTCAAAGTATTTTAAGTCTTAGAGGGGCGTGGTGGCTCATGTCTGTAATCCTAGCACTCTGGGGGTCCAAGGTGGGCAGATCACTTGAACTCAGGAGTTTGAAACCAGCCAAAACAAGAAAGAGATCTCATCTCTACTAAAAACAGAAAAAAATCTAGCAGGGCATAGTGGCCGGTACCAGTAGCCCCAGCTACTCAGGAGGCTGAGGCAGGAGGATCACAGCCCAGGAGTTTGAGGTTACTGTGAACCAGGGCACTCTATCCCAAGGCAACAGAGTGAGCGTCTATCTCAAAAAATATATATTAAGTCTGGCTGTCTCACAGAACAGATGCTGTAACAGTGATCAGAAAAAATTCTATTGAATCTATCTGCAATTCTGCTATTCCAGAGGAGTCTGAAGAATGAGAAAGATATAAAATCCTCTTTTTTTCTTTTTTTTAGGATACTCATTCATATCTTTCCAATTTGGCATAAGTCTTACTACTGGAGTGGGGAAAAATGAATTACAGGGAAGTTTCCATAGATGGTTTTTTAAAAAATGCCACCTCATTCTGCACCTGTGTCACACACCACAGAGGCCCACTGTTCTGTCATCCTAACACAAAATTTCCATAATCTGGCCAAAAATGTCTGTTCCAGTACCGCTATCAGGTCTTCATTCTGGCCAACAGGAGTGAAAATGAAGGCATGCCTCTTCCCATAAAGAGCCCAACTTGGAGGCAGGGCACAGCTCTTCTGAGTGGCTCCATGTATCGGAAGGAGGCCGAGATATGTGGCTTTCTGCTGGGTAACCATATGCCTAGCTAAAATTCCTACCTACATTTAATTTTGTCTAATAATATACAAAATCATACTTTCTAAGTATTTAATTTGTTGGCAGCCTCACTGAGTCCTTATGCCAGTCACGTGTTTCTTAGAAGAATAACATTTGAACTTTCACAATAGTATGAATCACCCAGGGTTCTTGTTAAAATGCAAATTCATTATTATTCAGGAGTTTGGGGAGTGTAATAAGGACCCAGAAGATTTCTGACACACTGTTGCTGATGCAGACAAAACTTTTTGCATAGCAAGAGGTGTCAGCAATGAGCAAGTGTCTGGAGCAAGGTAGGACCCCCACAGAGCAGAGAGAAGGGTAATACCCCATAGCTTCGTTCACTTTCAATGGACTGCAAGCAGTATTACCTCTGATTAAGGTGATTTATAGACCTTTACATTTAGTTTTAACTAAACCAACCCTCACAAAGTGAACAAGTAGCTTAAAAATATGCCTGCAAAAAACAGTGGGTTGAAGTTGTGCCAATATGTGAAATTCAAGTAACTTCAAGACACTGTCAGAATTAGCATTTTCTCTACTCCAAGTCTCAATTCTTTGTTAGCCACAGTATAGAATAAAAAAATGGGACCTACTCCAACTGGAAAAGCAGAGCGCCAAAAACCTAAAATTGTCAAGAGGATTATTTATAATAGTTCTTTCTGAATATTTACCAAGGAACACAAACCAACGTGTATTTTGCCCATATGACGTTTGCTAATTAAAGTATTTCATGTAAAAGATTCACACGAAATGATCCCATAAAATGGGATACATGTAAGGAACTTCTATATTTTTGCCAAATCTAAGATGTCTTTTTTTACTTTCCAGCAGTTTTAATATGATAATTTATTTTGCTGACATTCATAATAGTTCTTGAATCTCTGGATTCATTTCCTTTATCAGTTTTTTAAAAATCCTCAGCCATGGTTGCTTTGATTGTTGCTTCTGACTCATTCCTTCTCATTTCCCTCTTTCCTCTAGTCTAAGCAGCCTAAATAGGCTCACATCACGTTAACTCATTCAGGGACTGAGCTGGCAAAGTCATGGTTCAGTATTAGTTTCTCCCCAAACATGACTCTGACAAGAAGGTTAACATGAAGAAGTGTACCTCGGAGTGATGGTAAGACTTATCAAAGGGAAAAGTACAGGACTGGGCAAGAGAAGTTGGGCATGATCACTCCCAACAAGGGCCTCAACCAACCGCACAGGAAGCTCCAAAACTGGAATAGCCCTTCAGAGTTGCCCAGCAATGCAGCATGATGCCTTTGGACTGGCCTTGACCAGTCCCTGAGCGCAGTCTGCCCCTGGGAGGGCAGGTGGACCAGCTGGACACCAGGAACTCCTCACAGCCACGGAGTGACCGCAGTCAAGCCACGTCCTCAGGATGAGCATTAATCACCCTTCCCCTCTCAAGATGGTGCCTCCTCTTTTTGCCTGGTGGTCCCTTAGTACAGGCAACTCACTAACTGCAAATATCTGACTAACGTACAACTCACACTTATGAACAGGGGCTATTATAGGTAATAGGTAGGTGTACCTGTTCCAACCTACATACAAATTCAACTTAAGAATAAACCTAAATGAGCTGAGCATGGTTACTCATACCTGTAATCCTAGCCCTCTGAAAGGCTGAGGCCGGTGGATTGCCTGAGTTCAAGAGTTCAAGACTAGCCTGAGCAAAAGTGAGACCCTGTCTCTAAAAAGAATAACAGGGCATTGTGGCAGATGCCTATAGTCCCAGCTGTATGGGAGGCTAAAGCAAGAAAATCACTTGGGCCCAGGAGTTTGTTTGAGTTTGCTACGAGCTATGATGCCTTAGCACTCAACTCCAGGGAAACTGAGTGAGATTCTATATCAAAAAACAAACAAACAAACAAAACAAATAAACCTAGGAAACCTATTCAGTTTCTAACCCTAAGACTACCTGTGCAAGAAGCCCAATGTGCCCTGGAAGCAGCTATAATTAATAATTCAGAGGGTCTCTCTGTGGGCTCTTGAAAGTTATGCCCATTTGGCCCCAAGACATCTAAATGCTCACAATTCAGATTCACCAGAATAGGATACACAGATTCTCCAAATTTTCCTAATGCCATTTGCTTGATTAACAATCCATGCATTCTGCCTATCGAGGACACAGTGACACATTCATTGATTTACATTGCATCCTGGAAGTTGACATAGCATCTTCATACCATGCCTAAACTGTCCCTTCCATTGGCCATTTTATTACTCTACTAGGTGGGCCATTTCCGGAAGGAGTAGAATGTCATGTGGTGGGATGACCAGTGAATTTCCTATGTCTTCCCTGCTGTCAAGTGGGTCCCTTGGTCTAATGCAATATTATATGAGATCCTGTGCCTGTTCACCAAACAGTTCAGAAGTCCCAGATGTTGACAACAAATAAGGTTCTGAAGTCAGGAAAAGCAACTTCACAGCTGGAATATGTGCCCTAATTGCCAAAATAAATCACTTCCCTCTTAAGGAGAAGAAAATCCAATAGGGGGGATGCAGAAACTAAGTATTGCTCTACACAAATCTGGAAGCCTTTCCTGTCAACCGGTACAAAACAGTATTCCCAGTACAGAATATGCTGCCTCCAAACCCAAACTCTTCCTGAGGGAGGCTGTGATGCACCTGTTGTCTCCTTCAGTTGGCCCCTGTATACCAAGCCACGCCAATAGTAAAGAAAGCTAAAGATTCTTCTTCCGTGAGTTCAGTGTAAGAGGTTTCCACACAGTGATCTGCCCACCCTTACACATCCATAGGTGTAAAGTGAGGGAGAGATGCTCATGGAATCAAGGTGGACAGCATGGGGGTCTGAGCTGCCTGTGTGACAGGGACGGGTAAGCTCAGGCCTTGGTGGCCTCGTCCCAGATGTACAACTTCCATCTCACAAGGGATTACTGCTGGGTCCAGAAATCACCTTAATACTTGATGGGTGTGACAGAAATTGGGGCCTCAGTTTGTGATGGCAGTGCTGGTCTTAAGGCCACTTGGTCCATGAGAGTGCTCTGTCTCTACCTGGGCTGGCAGGTAAGAAGACAGCCAGGAACTGTGTTTCTGGAGTGTAATTTTCTACTGCAGGTGCTGCACCATGATACTCCTGTGAAGCTTGTTTCATAACTCCACTCAGCGCCTCTTTTCTACCACATATCTCCACTTCTATTAGGTCTTCAGGGCATCAGGGCCACGCAGACCAAAATCTAGGTTTGTTGTAGAGGACTGTCTAGCTATAGGCTCTACACAAATCTGGAAGCCTTTAGTGTCAGTGCCAGTCCAAAGCCTCAGTCCCAGTATGGAATATGCTGCTTCCAAACCCAAAGAGGCCAGTATGCATCCTTCTCTGTGGTGGGAAGTATGAGATGCATTGTTCAAACTATACTTTAGAGGGGTTATCTTTACACATCCAAGAAAATTAGATTCTCTACATATTCTTTTATCACGAATCTTCATAAAGTTTACCTCCTACCCCACAAGGGTGCGTGTCTCCTCAACATGTCAAGTACCTCTAATGTACTTGACAGCTCTTTCTCATTGGTCCAATTACCAACAAATATATGTATGATATTTTTCCTAATGTCCAGACAATTCAGATTTCATCAGACTATATTACTACAGGTCAACAGCCTGTACATAGTCCTGGAGCAAGACTAAATGCAGGCACTGTTGTGTTCCATGTGAACACAAACTGTATTTCATCATTCTCTTTTCTAATAAGGATGAGAATAAACATGTTTTTTATACCAGTGGCCACATGCCATGTCTTAGAGACTCTGTTAGTTCATTCTATTAAACACATCACATCTTAAGTAACAGTGCAATTGGGCTTCTGACTATGTTGAGCTTGCAGTGGACTGTGTAATTCTCCAGAAGCTGTTACAGGGGACACACTGCTAAATAAATGCAAATACAATGGAAACCACCAAATCTAAGCCCTTTAGGTCATCTTTACCAACCTACTGTGGGAAGTGACAAATGGCACTGATCTCTGTCACGTCCCATAACATGCAATATAGTTTTGATTATTCAAAAGAAACTAGAAACCATAGTGAATCCCAACATATCAACATTTGTGGAAAGTAGCTAATATAGACCTGAGAGGGGTAAGAGAAGCTTAGATCAATAATTTTTAATCCTTTTTCTTTTCTAATGTTAACTAATATTTATAGATAAAATTTCAGGTTCAGAATATTTTCTAATTTCCTTTATATTATCTTTTTGCACTCATGGATTATTTAGAAAGATTTTGCTTAGTTTTCAATAGTTGGGAATTATCCTTTTATTATTGATTTCCACTTTAATTCTGCTATTGACAAATAATATGTCTGCATGGGATTTTAGTCCTTTTAAATTTATTGAAAATTGTTTCATACAAATTCTTCTATATTTTCAGTGATTTTGTATGTATTTTTTATCAATTCCTTGAAAAGAAATGTTGAAATATCCAAATATAACTGTGGCTTTGTCTAATCTTTTTTGCACTTCTGCTCATTTTGCTTTCATGTATTTTAAAGTCTGTTAATTTGGTACAAATGAGAATGATTATTTCTTCTTGATGAATTACCTTCATATTATATATTTATTTATTATTATAAAACATATAAAAAGTATTTATTTATTATTTATTATTATAAAACATTCCTCTTTGGTCCTGGTAATACTGCTTGTTTTGAACTCTACTTTGGTGTTAATATATTCAATTTGTCTTTCTCATGATTAGTATGTGTATATATGTATCTTTTTTAATATTTTTAATTTATCTATGCATTTTTATACCAAGTGCTTTCCTTATAGACAGCATATAATTGGTCTTGCATTTTTTTATTATTGGGGATTCATTGAGGGTACACAGAACTAGGTTACAGTAATTGCTTTTGTTAAATAAATACCCTCTTATAATTGTTCCCTGCCCCTAAAAGGTGTACCACACCCATTGTTCTCCCACCCCCTCCCTCCAGTCTTGCATTTTTATCCATTCTCTGCCTTTTAATAGCAATGTTTAGACCATTTATATTCAATATAATTAGGCTTAAATTTATTTTCCTATATTCACTTTGACTTTGTCCCATATGTTCTTTGTTCTTCCTTTTCTCCTTTCATACATCTGTATGGAGCAGTTAAATATGTTTTTCTATTTTAACTCTGCTATTGATTATACTTAATTTGTTCACCGACGTTCATAATATGCATCTTGAATTTGTCATAGTCTACCTTCAACTAACTCTATATCACTTCACATATAAGTTAAAAACCTTGCAACAATATATCTCTATTTACCCCTAATATATTTTATGCTATTTTATTGTAATATTTATTCTTTCATAGGTTAAAATCCAAAATACATAGTACATTGGTATGATTTTTGCTTTAAGCAATTAATTATTTTTTAAGAAATTTAATAAATTTAATACATAAAAAATTATTGTAAATGTATTATGTCTGGAACTCTTTATTTTTGTGTGTGTATGTATATCCAAATTTTCATTGGTTATTTTTCTTCCATTTGAATAAATACTTTTTTTTTTTTTTTAACATTTCTTGTAATTTAAGACTGCTAGTCACAGATTCTCTCAGGTTTTTTTTTTTTCTTTCAGGAAAAGTATTTTGCCTTAACTTTTGAAGAACATTTTTGTTACATATGGGATTTTAGGCTTACAGTTCTTTTTTTAAGCACTTTATAGACAACTTTTCCATCCTTCTGAACTGGTTTTGGATGAGAAATAAATTACATTTATTTTAATGTATAAATTGCATTTATATATTTTGTCCTCTACACATAATTTTTTCTGACTAATTTAAAATTTTTTCTCTTTATCAATTTTTTTCCAAAAAGTAATACTTTGTGTGTGGTTTTCTTTGTCTTTTTCCAACTTAAGTTTTGTTGAGCATCTTGGATCTCTGAAATTATATTTTTATCAAATTTCTGAAATTCCTAGCCATTATTATTCAAATATATGTGTTTATATGGGAATTCAATATTTGACAAATATGTTTTAAGCAGTGGCACAATATATGTCTTTAAAATAAGTGCTTTGGAGAAAAATGGCTATCTTTTTTTTCTGAAGTTAGAGTCCTACCTCACTTTATTTATAAAAATATATTAGTTTTATATTAACAACCTCATGTAAAGAGACATATAATAATAGCTTCCAGTGAAAATAAAAGAACTAGTTTAGAAACTTATTATAAAATATCCAAGTGATTGCCCAGACCAACACTACATTTATACCAAAATCACTGGCCCTGTTAATAATTAACTAATGGCCAAGTAGGTAGTTACTCAATGGCCACCACCCCAAATTGGATAGCCATAAGTGGTTATAAAAGTTATGGCAGTCATTTTGAAAATATTTCTTATCAGCTGTTCTTTGAAAGAAAAATTAAAAAGCTCCTGTACTCTTTTTGAAAATGCTCCCATGTATTCAATTCATCTGCAACAAATCGTAAATAAAAAATAATAGTGTTTTGAACAAAACAGAAGTACATTTGTCTCCTAAGATTATGTAAATGTACACAGTTCAAGGTCTGCATAGAGACCTGACTGTTGTCAGATATTCAGACACTATCCCTGTAGTTGCTCTGCTGTTCAACATATGTAGCTTCCATTTTGTGATTCAAACTTCAAGACATTATATCCATTTATCTATTTCATTTTAGCCAGCCAGAAGGAGAAATTGAAAGGAGACAATCACAGCCCCTTCCTTTAAGAATATTTCCTGAAAGAAAAAAATGTCAACACCAATCACTTATATCCCATTGGTCAGGATGTAATAACCTGATCACATTTAGCTGCAAAGAAGTCTGGGAAATGAGGAGTGCTCCTGAAGCACTGCATTTGGTTAATTTTAGGTGCTGCATTATTGAGGGAAAACGGGAGAACAGATGAGGGACAAGTGGAACTTCTGCATTGTTCATTCTTTCCTTAGAAAAACTGCTTGGCCCCCTGTGTATAGTGATCAATTCTAAGATGTAGGATGAACAAGCATACAACCCCTCCTGTGTGAATCTCACAGACAGAAGTTGAGTAAATAAGAACATGTATCTTCTGTACACTTCCTGCTGCCTATTTTCAACCAGTCCTGTGTGTATTGTCATTCTGTTGGTTTAATTCCTACCAATGAGTAATACCATTGTTAAGCCTTTACTTGGAACTCTGCAATACCTGTGGCACTCGGTATTGATCTTGAGTTTTAAAATAAAAGAAAAATTTAGAGATCACTTAATCTTTGTGGTTAAGAAAACTGAGGTCCAGAAAGAGAGGGACTTACCCAGTGTCCCTCCTTCAATCTCTTCGTTATCAAAGACTCAGATCTCTATCTGCAATCACCACAGTATCTGTCTGGACTGTAAAATTAAAGAAGTAAAAGTTAAGCTCTTCCTTCAGGATTCCCCAGCTGTATATGAGTCATAGGGAAAAACCCTGGGGGCAGCCATCAACCTCCTGCTTTAAATGACAGCTTGCTAGTCATTTAAACATCTCAATAAGTGGGAACAGAACCCACCTAGACTGCTGAGATATCTTTTGGGCCAGCTTCTGTGCTTAGAAAGAAACCAGTTAGTTGGACATGCTCGGTTGAATTACCCACTCCAACACTGATTAGTTGTATGTCCTTAAGCACATTGCTTTACCCAGCTGAGTTTCAACTTTCTTGTTTCTAACTTGTGGGTGATTTTACCTATGCCATAATATCAAAGGATCAAGTGAAATACCATAAATAATACCTTTAGTACAATACCCTACCTGACAAATGTTACTTTCATTCACTTATTTTCATGCATCATTGCTTCCAGGGCAAGTTTCCTCTACAAAAGTTATTTTGCATTATTCAACCATTTCCAATTCTTCAGTGGCTCCTGATCACTTAGGAGCAAGCTCAAACACCTTGATTTTCAATGTCTTTACAGATCAAAGGTAGAAAGGAAATAAAATATAGGTCAACTGACTCATGTTCTAATAAATCCTAATAAATAAAGAAGGAAATAAAATAGAGGTCAACTGATTCATGTTCTAATAATCCCTAAGAAATAATTGTAGTAAAATGTAGAAATTTCTATGAAAGACATTAATATTGAGCACTGAATAAAAAGGGAAATCTCACTTACCAAAATTATGCTTACATCTTCATAATTATTCATTTCCAGGGATTGGAATATATCCTGAAAGATGAATGGTAGTCATTTCTAGGTGTGAGAGTTATGGGTGTTTTTCTTTTTCAATAATGTTTTTATCAGTTTGAGTATTTTTCAATTTTTCAATAGAAAACTTTTTTTTGTCTAATAAAAGGAAAATGATAATAATCACATATAGTGTCTGAGGATTATCCCTAGGTAGAGGAAATAATGAAAGGGAAAGTTTCTAAAGAAAGTCAAACTGCAGGATATTTAATGACAAGATAACCCCAGTGGTCCTTGGAAACATCGGCAAGCATCTGGCCCACAGACTGTCCCAAGTCTTAAGACCTTTTTTCTGTTTCTGAGACTCTGTGGCTATATATTCAGGCAGAACCATGATTAAAAGCCATCCTTCAGCTCAAATATAAGCAGTTGTGCTGCAACGAGAGAGTACTATTCAACTTCTGAACTGCAGTAGACCAATAATTATTATGTCTCTCATCCTTTTATTGTTTCCAACGCGAGGATTGATTTTAGTTTTATTGTCTCTGTATATTAGGTGAATGGGGAAGGGAGCATAGAAAACCTTTTCTTTTCTTTTTTTGGGGGGGGGGTAAATAAATTACCAGAGATTTTTTTTTTTGGTAATAAATTACCAGAGAAGACTCCTAGCACCCTTTAGAAATCTCATTTTTCTAGCTTATTACAGAGACTATATGAACTATTGTGTTGTCTCCCTGGAGGTTATATGCTGTGTTTTGCATATAAGAAGGACAGTGAACTGAATATTTGGTGACCAGAAGAGCAGATTTTGGTTATCATTTCCATTTGTACTCCCAGAAACATGGTAAGATTACAGGTCCCCTTCCGTTAAATGGGTGTGACTATGTGACTTGCTTTAGCCAAGGAATGTGACTGAAAGTCACCCTTTTCATTTCTGTGACAGTGTAATATTGCTGCTCCTTGTCCTTCTGCTGCTGCCTAATTAAGATTTCTATGAAGAAAGCCTTAAAATTATAATAGATACAGAAAACGAAATGAAAAATGGAAACATTCTATAAATTATATGGAGAAATAAAGGTCTATAAATGTTTCCCTTAAAAGAAGAGCATAGAAAGGAGATTCCCCTACCAGATAGAACATACTATAAAGCCATAATACTTAATGAAACTGGCACAAGAACATACAAATAAACAGAAGGAATAGAATAGAGAATTTGGGGATATTCTCTCTTATATATGAGATCTTAACATAGAACAAAGGTGGCACCACAAATCAATGAGAAAGGATAATTTTATCAGGTGACATTGGGAAATATCAGCTCACTGTGCTGGTCCTATACCTCTTTGGATCTCTCCAACCTATTTTTACCTTCTCTGCTTTATATCACAGGCTCTGAGCTATATTCCCAGTCTCTCATGCCACTTGCTTTCCATCCAACTGAGGCCAATGTGGGGGGGGGGGCATAAAGGAGGAGACTGGAGAGAAAGTGTACTAAAGAAGCCAGGGTATTTCTCTCTCCTCCTCCATGCACTTGATGACATTCCCATCAGCAGCTGCATCTCATTATTCATTCTAATTCCCTCCCAAAAGACCTTCATGTGATCCAGCTTCCAGCAAGCTGACCCTAGTCCCTGGGTTCCAGTAACATTGTCTCTTCCTGTTGTTCATCATTCAACCTAACAGCGATACTGGTTTTCTCCACTTGCTACCGACTGGATTGCTTTAGCATCTCCTAGTTAGCTTTCCAAGCCTCCCATCATTCATGTAACTAATTCATACATTAAATTCCTCTTGCTATAAGCCCTGGAAATGGCTTCATTGTCCAAGATGGGTCTGAGTGATAACACTATGTGGAGAAAGATAAACCTGGACCCTTGCCCAACATCACATGCCAAAGATGATTCCAAAAGACTTTAAGACATAACATAAAGGCTAAAACTACAGTCAATAGAAGAAAAATATAGGAAAATATCTTTGTAACCTATGAGTGGAAAAGCTAAAATTTCAAAAGCACAAACCAATGTAAAGGTCAACAGATTTGATTAGACTGTAACTAAGGATTTTTGTTTCACAGACAAAATTATCAAATACACAAGTGATTGGAAAACATATCTGTTAGGTCTAAGGCCAACATGGACTTACTATCAAAACTGCATTTCAAAATGTTGCAAATCAGGTATTGGAAAAATATATCTGTAAGGTCTAAGGCCAATAAGGATTTAATATCTAAACTGTATTTCAAAATGTTGCAAATCAAGAAGCAAATAACTTCCCCAGTTACCAGTAAAAATACGGTAACTGGATATGAACAGTCAACTTACAGAGCTTATAATGAGATGTTCAAACCATTACCAACAGAGAAATGAAAATGACATTTTGGACCCAGGAAAAATGATAAAAATTTTCACTACCCCCAAATCATAAAATTGTGTGAAAAAAACTGAGTTAGTAGGGATGTGAGAATATTGTGGCCATAATTTCCCAGGGATAAACTATGCTGGAAGACAACCATACTATGGAGAAAACTGCCAATATTTAGTCTTATTCCCATGCCCATATACCCAGAAATCTTTCTCCAAGGTATACAACACAAGCAATTTCCACATAGGTTTATTGGAGGATATTTCAGGTGACATTTATTGCCATATTTCTGTTTCAAAGCAGTTGGTAGCAGAGAGGGATGGAAAATAATTTTGGTGTCTATCCTTGAGAGGATGACTAGCTAAACATCAGTGGCCTAAAATAACATGAAATGTCAGATAGAGAGTTCAAAGAAATGGCTTAGATTATCTTCCTAACAACCTAGACAGATTTTAAAAACAGTGCCCTGTTGGGAAAAAAAAGAAAATCAGAATGGAATGTATTGATAAAGATTCAAAATAGGTGCATATAAAACAATATGCATTTTGATAGAACATGTGCAAAGAAAGAGAGGGACATAAGCAAAACAGCTTCTCTTGGGCCTCCCTCCCTCCCACGCTCCCTGCATGTCTACACTTTCCATGCCAACTGTACTGAGCTGCTTATGGTTCCACAAACTCAGCAGGCTGTTTCTCTACTGTCTGCCCTTGTACATGCTGTTCCTTCCTCCAACTTGCCCACCTAGTTCACCAAGGAATGGGCACACTGAATCTCACTCGCTGCTGAATCATTGGAGTTCACAGCCTGCTTTCTGGAGCATGGTAGTTGCTCAGCAAATACTGTCTTTAATATCCATTTGGACACCCTAAGGAGATCTCTCCCGCACCACACACACACCCCCCCCTCCATCTTCTCCCAATCCTTTTCTGTAATAGCTGCAGCCTGTTGAATATCCTCTCAATCCCAGCATGATGAAGGGACATGCTTAGAAGTCAACATCCAGGAGCTCAGAATGGGAAGAAAATTTAGACAGAAAGTTTCCACCTATGACTTTCGTTTAACCTCCCCACCAGTTTTCTGTGAAGTGCCCCTCCTTTCGTTTGTGCCTGCAGTTCACCTAACCAGACCTCTTCCATTCACTGCCTTCAGAATGTAAACCTCTAGCTATCCACTAGGGCGAAGAAGGAGATGTCACCTGGTGTCCTAGTGGGGGCAGGATCTAGAAATTTCACTTACTCCTTTTCATATTCTCAATTAGATCTCTTCTCTTTAGGACTGACTTCACCCTGTTCAGAAGTTCCAGAACACAGAACCTATCTGGAGCCCTGAGGTCCAAATGTCCTTGTTCTCTACCTTCTGCCAGCTTACAGCTCAGAGTTCTCAGGTCTGCTAAAACCAGTTTGAACAGCTGTCTTTCCACTTTCCCATTTTCAATATTTTTACCATCTCTTCTCCGCTTCTTTGTCCTTGAGTTTATGCCACACACTATGCTAAAAGTTCAGTCACTGTCATTTTATTGGTATTTAAGGAAAAGCAGGGATAAATGAGTATATTCAACACATCATCATTTACCAAAAGCTGCCCATTTTCAAACACTTTAAATTGTTCCGAAGGTCTTGCTTTGTTGGAGGCAAAATTGGCAATTTGGTAAGATCCATCTCCTGCTCTTATTTTCACATAACAGATCTTCAGCTATTACAGAACACCTTGATTCCTCTCTGCTCCAGGTTATAGACATACTCCCCTCTGGTACTCATTAAAATTATTGTATTTCTGAGTAATAGAAAGTAAAGCAGGCAAACACATGAAAGGTGGGGTGAGGCTGAGGGTGGAGGGAGGTGGATGCCTTGGAAGAATAGTGAGAGCCCAGTTCTCTACCCCGAGATCTGAGGTTCTTGATGTGTACCCCCAGACCAGCAGAATCAGCATCTCTAGGCAACTTATAGAAAGGAAACTTCTCAAGCTTTACCTGAGACCTACTAGATCAGATACTCTGGTGGGTGGACCCAGTAATCTGTGTTTTAATTAGAAGATTCTGATGCACATTCCAATTTGAGACCTTAGGGTCAACTGGAGCCAAGGGTACAGGAATACAAATAGCAAATCTGGCCACTCTGTTGCTGGGCTATTACCTGAGAAGGAACAATTATAAACCAGAAACGCACTCCATTGAAATGAGTTACACTCTGACCCCAAGTAATTCATAGCATTCTTACAGGAGACACAGCTAACTTCAGGTCAGTCTGTATTAAAAATGACTGCCCTTCATTTATGCTTTAGTTGCATGGTTTTACTTGCTTTGTCTACATCCTGTAGATGAGTGTCTGTTCTAAGAAGGCTGCACTCGATATATAACATCCTCATTATCTGACATATGCTACTCCTTAGCACAGGCTTGAAAACAGCTTTGCATTGGAGGTGTTGCTAATGGTCTTCTAAAAAGCTTTGGTCTCAGGAGTTAATGCTTTAAGGGTTTTAGTTTTGCTTGTTTTTTTGTTTGTTTGTTTGTTTTTGTTCTTGTTTTTGTTTTCACCAAGAGGTAAATCTACAACAGAGATAGTGACTCTCTCACTCTTGGTTTAATGTCATTCCAGCTTTAGGAAATACAGAGACAGATGTAACCAAAAAGGAAATGTCAGCATCGTTAACTTGAGTTTGTGATTTTTGAAAAGTTGATGAAAACTTTCAACAGAAGAGTTAAAAAGTTATAAATAATACATTCTTTCACAGGACATATTCTATCATCCCTTTACTCAACTTGCTCAGAGTGCCACTAAGATGCGACTAGATCTAAGATCCAATATATTGAAATGAAAGCCCTGGTTTCATTTTAAGGATCCTCTGTATGCCCAGCAATTTCCAAAGCTTTTGTGTGTATTTCCTCAATTCACATGATATTTACAACATTCATGAATTTTATCCTCCTTTTAAATATGAAGAAATGAGGGCTCACAGAGATTAAGCTGCTTCACCAAGGCCACGACTAATAAATCAGGATTAAACCCATATCTAAATGTCTGCAATATCCATGATCTTAGACACCTGCTGAACTGTGTTCAAACAAACTGGTTCCCAGTTCAAAGCCATGAAGAACTTTTCTCTGCCCAGAACACATTGCTAATCTCTGCCACCACTCAAAAATCTTGTCTGCCTAAAAAGCTGCTCCAGTTCCTAGAAGACCCAGTGGAAGATTATCTCCTCTATGAAGCCTTTTAACTATCCCAAATCCAAGCCAGTCACTTATTATTCTGTTGACACTTGTTTGTCAACAAGACAACTGTTGTCTGTCTTTCCTACAAGACTATGAGCTCCGAGGAAAGCAGGGATGGCTTGATCTTTTGCCTTACTAGCATCTACAATAGGGCCCCACACAAAGGGTGTTTATAATATTAATAGTAAACTAAAGATGGGTGGATTTCAAAGGGAAGTGACAGCAGCAAATACATGACTCCAGTACCCATAGATTGTTAATTAGAAAGAAACAAAAAATATTTTTCTGTAAACAACTGTGCCTAAGTCCACTCTCTCTTACCCTGGCCATCTCTTTTATATGTCAGCCAAATTTGTGTGTTTCTTACCTCCCCATTTTTCAACCT
Source organism: Arctocebus calabarensis (assembly GCA_963573935.1). Lineage (NCBI taxonomy): Eukaryota > Metazoa > Chordata > Mammalia > Primates > Lorisidae > Arctocebus > Arctocebus calabarensis. The sequence continues at coordinate 15,668 of CAUYON010161608.1, read as the reverse complement.
TCCCTTCCTTTTCCCTTTCTCTCTTCCCTTACATCTATAATGTAGAACTGAAATCACACATGTAATATTTTCATTTATTGTAATTTATGATTCAGATATAAATAATGTTTCCTCATTCTTAATTTCAAAATCCAGTAAATGGAACATTTATGTAATGTCTAAAAATAAGATCCAAAACATAAACACCCACAATTGTCTCCCTTGAATTAACAAAATACAGTAAATTGATTTTTTTTCTTTTCCTCTTTTTTTAAATTGGTGAGTCAGTGACCATCATTAGGGAAAAAATTATCCAGCTCTGTTCAGCGGTAGGAATTAACACAATTTCAGCACCTACGAAGGACCAGTAATGTGTCTCTGTGTGTCCTCAATTTTCTCATTTGCATTTATAGGAAGTCAAATGAGACTCAAAGAGATTAATTGACTGCCCCAGTATCATCCATGAAGGAAGAAGAGGAGGTGGGACTAAACTCATGAACCATGCTTCATTCTCTCACATGAAATTAAAGATGCTGTTTGGTAGATGAAAGGAAGAGGAAAAATGCTTAGCTAAAAACAAAAACTCAGGATTAAGGAGAGCTCCAGGGTTGCTCGACTAGGGTTTTGTAATCATGGGTGTACAGCTTGCATGCACATTTCCTATGATTCAGCTCTGCCGTCCTACTCGCCTCCTTACGAAATTAAACCACATTTTAGAAAAGGAAACAATATCAGACTGACAATAATTTCTGTTTAAAAATCAGATAATTTATAACAAAGCTGAAAAACCAGTGGAATAATGTCGATTTTTATCTCTCCTTCTGGTCACAGAAATGTTGAGTGTGGAAAAATTTTGAATTCCAAATTCCAAAAACAAAACTTTATTTGCAGGCTCTGGAAGTTTCTGACATTGTTTCACAACCTACCAGCACCCACTCTCACGGTGTCTGCTTCCTTTTCCTCCCCTGGCCCATGCCATGAACCCAAAGGCATGCTAGAGGGAGGGGGTCAGGGGGAGAGAGGAGCCTGGGAGCCCATCCCTGCCTGGGGCACTTCTGAAAAGTCCTAACTGCCACTTCACAATGATTCTCTCAGGGCTGTTCTGGGCTGAGCAACAGAGAAGAAACCAGGCAGGATGTGAGCCTCGCTTGTGTTCTGAGAACTGCTACCTGGCCACAGTTTTCTCTGGCTTGAATGAGGCAGTGGGCAGGGTGGAAAGTGTATGAAAAGAAAGTGCAGCTGGTACTCTTAGAAAAGCCCTCAAAGTGAAAGCAGGAGGGGTCTGCGGAGACTTCAGCCCTAGCCAAGGTCAAACTGGTCTTCCAAAGCTGCCTGGCTCCAGGCACCAGGGCCTATCCTCCTGTCCAGACTTGGGGGTCTTATGGTATCAGCATTCCTCTCTCACCCCTCATTAGCTTTCTCTTGCATCTTGCACCTATATTCTTAAGAATTCACTTGTCCCATTAAACATGAGAATTCCCCAAAGCCAGTCCTAAGCCTCTGTGGCTCAGAGCTGCATCTGGACAGTTTGAGAGTAAGGACACATTGACGGTGAACATAGGACACAACTGACCTCAAGTTCTGAGTCTGCCAATCACCAGATATACAACCTTGAGCAAGTCACCATCTTTCTTTATGTTACTCTTTCCTTTAACTTCTCTGTGAGAAGAACTAATCTGTTTTCATTTATTCACTCCTATATAACCAACTGCCCACTAACCATGTCCACTTGGAAATTTCTGTATTGCCTCAAATCTGACAAATAAAAGTTATTATCTACTCTTCCCCACATCCCCCCAAATACTTTGTATTCTGCTTTCTTTCTGCTAATGGATCTACAAGGTATTGTGGATCACCTTTAACTCCCCCCATTAAATCAGAAGTAAGTCAAGTCCTGTTGATTCGTTCTCCATAAACTCTCTGCAACATAGCTCTCCCTTTCTCCATTCTTGTCCATTCATACCATCTATTCTCCTATACGTAGATGCCTTTCAAATTAGCCTTCATACCACAGCCTGAAAAATTCTCTCTGAAATCCCTGTGATTGACCTATCCTACCACCATCACCTCTCTCACCATTGCAAATCCATCAGCAAGCTTCCAACCAGGAAAAGGTCACTCTTTCTGAGACCTGCTCTGGCTGAGCCATTTTACTCAACATGTATTTTCTCATTGTCCAATTATGTATAGAATGCCCAGTGTGAGGGAAGAATGAGGGATACGCCAGTGGGCAGACAAACCATCACAGCCTCTTCCTGGCGGGAGAGCAGCTGGGCTTTAGACGAGTAAACACATGTGTGAGGGCAAATTGTGAACTTCTGGTTAAACAGGACAGATTGGTCCAAGCATTTATATCTTCTCCTTTTCCCAAGAAAATGAACAACAACAAAAATTTGTTTAAAGGAAAAGGTGAACAAATTTTAATCAAATTTTGGAAGACAGGATACAGATAGATGGATAGTGATTGACTCAGCAGAGTTAAGAAAACTGCAACTTAAAGAGCTCAGAGAGGAGAAAACCAAACATAATCAAACACATGCACCCTCTACAACACTTAGAAGACAGGGCTAGTGTCTGGAGAAACTAAAGAAATTCCAGACTCACGTGTGTCAGGCACAGAGAGACACACAGGTGAGGAGTGCAGCTGAAAATGACAGTGCCAAAGTGCATCACCATGCATTTCAGAAGTTAAGGGTAAAGAGATGATTCTGAAAATTCCCAGACAAGGTGGTAGGGGGCAGGGGTGGAAGAAGATCAAGATCATATATGAACAGGAATCAGAATTGAATCAGCCTTCTACCAGAAATACTAGAAGTCAGAACATAACTGCAGAAGTCCTTCAATTTTTTGAGGAAATGTTTAATCTATAAGGTTATAGATTATTATAGGCTTAGCTATGCCATCAACCAGAGTAAGGGGAACAAATAGATATTTTCAGACACCAGAAGACTCGGAAAAATTACCTCCCACACATACCCTCTTTTTTTAGGAAGTTACTTGAGAGTTTCCTCCAGTAAACCAAGGAATAAAACAAGAAAGAGGAAGATGCAGAGACCTAAGACACAAGGGAAGTAGTGGAGGGAAGTTGCAGGATGTCGGGAGGGCAGGATACAGACAGAGCAACTGAGGCAAGGACTCCAACAAAAGGTGTTAGGAAAGCAAAAAATTACAAAAAGAAATGTCTCATATAGCTTATCACTTAGAAAAGAAGGGGCAAACTCCACTCCCTGGACGAAATCTTGCCCACCACTTGCTTTTGTAAATAAAGTTTTATTGTAACACAGCCACACTCATTCATTTACATATTATCCATAGCTCAGTCACATGTTGTGGGTGACAGCTGCTTTGCCCCACAACAGCTGAGTCACACAGTTGCAACAGAGATCAACTGGACTAAAAAATACAGAAAGGTTTATTAGATGATCCTTTATAGAAATAATTTGTCAACCCTTAACTTTCTTTTTTTTTGAGGTTGTATCCATGTGGACTTTTAATCTTTTTATTTTAGAATAGTTTATTTTTTAATTTATTTTATTTTTTAACTTCAGAATATTGGGGTGCACATCTTTTGTTTACATACTTTATTTTTGTACATATTGAGTCAACATTATACACTTTTAAGTGTGCCCTTCACCCAGATAGTGCACACTATACCCCCGGATTTAAAAGGAAAAGTAAATTAGTGACCTGATGGAATATGTAAAAAGAGATAAGAATAAATGTAGAATAAATACCACTGAATGGAGGTAAAAAGGCAACTGTTAACTCAGGAAACATAAAGTGGTAAAAGAACGGAAATAATCATGGTATACCAATTTGACTCCATAGTGAACAATATCTGTATGATCATAAAAACATGAGCACTGATTCTGATATAACCAACTTTTAAAAGTATTGAGGAAAGGTAAAGGAGGAAGGACATATATAAGGACATGTAGAGGACATGTATAACAAGTCTAAATTGTCTTCTACTATAGCAGAAAGTCAGCAGAAGTCTAACATTGACGAATCAATAAATAACAATATAAGCATATTTGTTGGAAATATTGAGGTATGTGCCAGAAGGAATAGCTAAAAGATTTACAAGTGATTTGTCTGGTGAGCAGGACCAATTGAGGTAGGAATTAGTTGGCAGAGTACTGCTGTTTTCCTTATAAGCTTTCCAGCATTTTCCTAACTTAGAATGGAAGCCAATTTTTAAAAATACACAATCTAAAAAATTACAAAATTTGGTAGGTATTGTCAAGCCCTCAAACAAGGTACCCAAGATGAAGAATAACGAAGGTGGATAAAGTATAATCTTGCATTAGTCTGCAAGGAAGATGGTTCTTTTTTTTTTTTTTTTTTTTTGAGACAGAGCCTCAAGCTGTCACCCTGGATAGAGTGCTATGGCATCACAGCTCACAGTAACCTCAAATTCCTGGGCTTAAGCGAGTCTCTTGCCTCTGCCTCCCAAGTAGCTGGGACTACAGGCACCCACCACAATGCCCGGTTATTTTTTGGTTGCAGCCGTCATTGTTGTTTGGCGGGCCCGGGCTGGATTCGAACCTGCCAGCTTAGGTGTACGTGGCTGGTGCCTTAACCTGTTGAGCCACAGGCGCCAAGTCAGATGGTTCTATGATGACACAATTGTGAACCAGAAAGCTAGCCACCAGCCACTTTGGGGGAGGGGACATCCCCAGCAAGACTAGCTTGTGAAATCGGGTTCCATCATCATCTGAAAGATCTGAAGTGTTTGGGGTCAGCCGAAGGGGAAAGTTTGGATATAGAAGTCTTCAGGGACAAAATGGCGAAGCCAGCAGGAAAGGGACTGGGAAGCCACCCTGAAGCATTTGTACCCTGTCCCAAAGGCAATGCTGAGTTGTGGGATGATACCATAAATAGACACACAAGAATGTGTCACAAGACTGGGGCCAACATTTGGAATATCTTCCTTTCATCATTTTGCATAAAAACAGATTCAAGTCTGCAATCTAACAAAAGAAATTATTGTGTTGGCAGACAGGACAGCCAGAGTGTATCTGTTTCATGTTCCATAACATGGCAATCTCAGCCATACACCAATGGGAGGACCTCGGGTTGTGTCTGCTGGCTCTAGAAGAGGCCATTTACCCTTGGGGATGACCTGTTCTCATCAACTCCTTACACCTGCCTACTCCTTACCCAGCAATCCTCCCAGAAATTGGGATGTAAGCTTTCCTACCACCTCTTCCCAGCTCTCACTAGCCTCTCTTTGAACTAAAAGTCTTGGTCTTGGCCATCACTCTCCTCATTCTGTGTCACCTTTCTCAAATCAGACTTGAGTTTCCCAAGGAAGAACCCAAGAAATACTCTCTCTTACCTCCAAAAGGAAAATGGACCTTAGAGGAAAAAGAGATTGTCCCAGCATCATGCTGCCAAGTTGATAGCAGAAACGGGGTCATGGGACAGGATGCCTCACTTTTGGTTTGTGAGGAAACCTCTTCATGATGGCAGAAAAGAAGCCACTCCTTGCCCGTGGGCAGGAGACTGGCATTGTGAAATTCCAAGAGGTACATTTCCTTTCTCATTTTCTTCTATTAGTAGAGGATTTTTCCTCTATTTAAAAAAAAAATAGCAATTAATGCTTGAGAAAATGTGTTTTAATAACATTTTATAATCCATGCCCTTGGGTTTAAGTGTACCCAGATGTAATTATCTCTGTGAAATAGCACATGCATCTCTGCATACTAACTCTTGCTTCCTTTAAAAACATCAGGACGCCTCGGCATCATTGGTGCTGGCATTTTCTTATTGGAATTACCAGGGATTAATTACAAATTATTTTTATTGCATTGGGACTATGCAGCCCTGAATCAATAATGTGCTCTAAACATTATGTAGTCACTGGTTTTCCATCATTTTGGCACCAAAACTCCTTACCCATTAAAAGTGGAGGACCCCAAAAAACGTGTATGCATGTGGCTATGAATACAATTAGAAATAAAAAACTGAGAAACTTTAAATTTTTTACTCATTAATTCATTTTAAAATAACGATAATAATCCCATTACAGGTTAACATAAACAACATATTTTTATGACAAAATAACTACTTTCCAGAAAATGACTAGTAAGTGTGGCACTGGATGTAAATGTTTGTAAATCTCTTTAATGTCTGGCTTAACCTGAGACAGCTGAACTCTCTCACCTCCTTCTTCCTTCAGTCTATTGCAGATATCATACATCATTCAACCTCAGGGTAACCACTTACAAGCATGAGACAGTGAACTTGAGAAAGGACCAAAGGTATTACTGTAAAAATAGTTTTGACATCATGGGAGGCACCCTAAAAGGGCTTCAGGGATACTCAAAGGGCCCTTAACCACATTTTGAGAACCACTGGATTAATTAAAATAATAAAGCAAAGTTCACTTATTTATTCAAATATCATAATTTCACATGAGTACTTTCATTTAATCCTCCCCAACCAAGCAGAGTGTCATTATACACTGTCACATATAAGAAAGTGTTCGTTAGTAAGTTGATGAAGTGATTCTTAAACATTTGGATGTATAAGCCAGATCTAGGGTCTGTGGGACTTAAGCCGAATCTAAGGTCTGTGGGACTTTTGCAGGACATCCGGGGATGTCACTCAAAGATGATGGACTCACCTTAGTATTTCAGCATGTCCTTGAATTTTCACCGTGGTCAATTCATTTGGCTCCATCATGTAATAGCTTATCTAAATTCATTTTTGTCTTCCTAGAGTGTAAATTCCTATTTCAGAATGCAGGATGTCTTATTTTGGTATTTACTATTTCTTGTTTGCACCACTTCTAGGGAAGGCAATATCCTAAACCTGCCATCTGCTAAGCAAAATAATAATCAGAGCAATAATCAGCTGAGCAAATACCAATTTGCATTTTGCTGAGGGTTAGAGCTTCCTGAGGAGGAAGAGGAAGACGATGGGAAGAAGCATTGTGTGCAGGATAAGGATTGAAGCTACCAAATAAAATGGAACTAGCTTCTCATCTGGTTCTTCTACTTGCCGATTATATGAGTTGGGCAAGTCAGAGGACTCAGTAAACCTCAGTATCCTCATCAGTACTATGATGTGGATCATAGTAATGATGAGACAGCAACACCCCTGACATTGGCATAGCCAGAAACTATAGCCTATAGGGACTTAGTTTCCCCTTTCCCTTATCCCAGCTACAAGGGTATCTTTCAGACCCTGAATTATGCCAGGGTCCTTTCAGCCTCAGGTTTTTCTAGATGTTATTCCCCCTGCCTGGAAACAGATGAAACACTCTATACTCACAGTTATCACTACTTGCCCTTCAGAGCTGATGAAAATCATGTCCTCTGAGATGCCTTCCCAGCCCACCCACGCTAGTCACTCCCCCTCCTTCCATAGGCACATGAGAACCCACTGTTTCTGCATAATATTGTGGATTAAGGAAGTGATTTTAGAATTAAATATTGATGTCTGCTGCCTTCATTCTCTCTAGGTGTTATCTAGTTAGAAGGGAAATAAAGGAAGATGTGATCAGGGCATCTGTGGCTGTCCCCTTGGCTTCATGCCACATGTGTTAACGTTCCCTCTTGAAGATTCTCTGAGAGCACAGGTCTCAAGCATAAAATTCTCTAAGAACCAATAGCCTAAAATCTTTTAACAATAATAACAATAACCATAATTTCTATTTGTTGAGTTGTTTCTCTGTGCCAATCATGGTGTTCAATTTTCCCAGCACCCAAATTTGTGGATGCGATAACAGATTCAGAGAAGTGAAGAAATTTGCCTAAGATCAAAGTCAGTGAAAAGCAGAGCCAAAATTCAAATGTAGGTCAGTTGGACTTCAAAACCCATTCTCTTTCCACTCCGTCAGGAACCCCCCTGCGAACACTTGTCGTTTGCAATCTTCTGTAACACTGTTGCGTTATTGAATCCTGTGTGGCATTATGCTAAACACCAGGTACAGATTCCCTCATTCATTCCCAAAAGAAACTCTCTGAGGTGGTTGCTGTTAATATTCCCATTTTACAGATGGGAAAAGTGAGTCTTAGAAAGTTAAAAAATACTTCCAAGCTTAGACAGCTAGCTAACACTTACTAGAGCACACATTTTTAATCCATAAAGAAGTGTCCAAGATGAAATGTATGAATCAAGTAGATTTTCCTCTGATACTTGGCCATTTCGAAAGGCAAAGGTTTGTCTCCTGACTCTTATACTTAGTATCTCATTTCTAATTCATCCTTTCCTCATCAGAAATTCTTGCCAGTGCATTTCATCCTTCCCTTGAAGAAGGACAAAATGGCTTTGTCTCTGGATGCCTTCACCTCAAAGTCCTGGGTTCCAGGTAAAGTCTTTCTTTACCTTCATGCAGTCATCACAGCCTCAACTCATTTAATTTCCTCCTCTGTTATTCACCATACCTAGTGCCAAAAATCCTATGTAGAAAGCTGTCTGTGAGCCGCTAGCAGGTTTTAATAGCTTCTTCTGTGCCACACTTGACTCAAGAGCTCTTCACACCTCAAATTTTCCCCATTCTCCCATCCAGAGAGCTTTTATATGGCACCTGCTTGGAGAAAGTCATCTTTCCTTCCCTCTGGAACTTTCACCTTAGTAGTAAAAAAAGCTAAAAGGTTCCCCTGCCTCACACTTCTTGCTAGTCTTTCCCATGCACCCACAATGTTCTGTTTTATCTTGGAAGAGCATCTCGTTCCAAAGACTTCCCTTGCCCCCTCACGATTGTTTGCACTTTCTCCCTCCTGGTCTAAATAGTCCTCCATAGTTCAGTTCCTGCCTGTCTTTCTCTGGCATGTTCTGCCATTCACCCTCATGCAAATACACCAGCCCTCTCAAACTACCCTCATCTCTCTGCTCAGCTGCCTTCCTCAACACCTTTTCTTTTTTCATTCATGTTTAGTGTCATCTCTTCTGGGAAGCCCTCTCACCTGCTCCCCCTGTGCTCCCAGCACCCAGCTCCTGTTGTACTTGTCATGCAGGAATGCCACTGTCTGTGTATTGTCTACAGCCTGATAGTAAGCATGATAATAAGGCTTGACCTCCTGCCTTGTCAAATCAATGTCTTCCAGGCTTGCCACTGAACCTGACACATACAGCCTAACCATAATGGCTTAGAGCAGCTATTTTCAACCAGTGTGCCGAGGTACACTGGTGTGCCATGAGAGGATCGTACGAGTGCCTTAAAAATTATTAAAGGTCATTAACTAAATTATTTTCAAAAGAACTTCAAAGTAAAGTACATATATTCTATTTTTTACTCTTGTTTTGTTTTGTTTGAGACAGAGTCTTACTATGTCACCCTGGGTAGATTGTCATGCCGTCATAGCTCACAGCAACCTTAAACTCTTGGGCTTAGGCTATTCTCTTGCCTCAGCTTCCCAAGTAGCTAGAACTACAGGCACTCGCCACAACACCTGGTTATTTTTGGTTGTAGTTGTTATTGTTGTTTGGCAGGCCTGGGCTGGATTCTAATCCTCCAGCTCCAGCGTATGTGGCTGGCACCCTCACCGCCGAGCTACAGGTGCTGAGCCTACTCTTGTTTTTGATCAACATAATTTAAGTATTCCACAGGAGTTTAACTGTAGGTTTAAGTGTGCTGTGAGATAAGAAAGGTTGAAAAACACTGGATTAGAGTCACTCTATGTGACATGGCAGTCACTTATCACACGTGGGTAAGCACTGGACACATGGGCAGTCCAAGTTGAGATGTGCCACAAGAGTTACAGACGATGTAAGATTTCAAAGACTTAGAACAAAAAAAGGAAAATGTAAAATGCTTCATTTTCTATATCGAAGACATGATAAAAGGGTATTTAGACATATTATTATAAATCTGATATATTACTAACATGTATTTTCATTTGTTTCTTTTTACTTTTTAAGGTGACTCTTAGAAAATTTAAAATTACGGAGGTGGCTCATATTTGTGGATTAAAGAACATCCACATTGAAATTCTATTGTATAGCCCTGACTTAGATCACGGCTTGGCTATGACAGACCTGGCTTTAAAGGTTAGCTCGACAGTGGGGTGTTCAACCACCAGGGTTTACTCCAGACTCTGAAAATCCCATATTCACAGAAACTCCTCCTGGGAAAATCCAAGTAGTTGGTCACTACTTAGCTATCTGCCTCCAGGAAGTCACATAACCTTCCCAAGCTCAGGCTACTTTGTCTGTAAAATGACAATCACAGCCCTACCTACAGGATATCTTCTCTTCTACAGGAGAATGAAATCATGTATTTAATAATAATGGCACTTGCCCAGCATTCCTCATATATAGCAGAGTAAACCTTCAAGAAATGTTTACTAAATGAGATAACAGAAAAATAAATATATAGGAAAGGTGCTGATAAATTTATGGAAGTATTTGCAGAGGAGAGAATATTTTGAGCTGAGAGAATCAGAAATAAATGCAGGAAATAAGTGACTGACTTTTAAATTATTTTAGAGTTTGACTTTAAATAGAAAATATAGTAATTGTGTATGTGGGTTAAACAGGGAAGGTTAAGACAAGGTCATGGAAAGAGAAGCAGCACAAACAACTGGACTCGTTTACCTTGACACCCCCTGGTCTGTCTTCTCAGAGATTGTACACTTGGAACTATCTGCTTGATGCCAGCTAATCAGTTTACCCAAAAAATGTGGGCTCTTCCAAGTCTGCCTACAAGTTGGTTTCTTCTTCTCCCCTTTCCCTTCTCTTCAAAAAATCTTATTTGGGACCCTTAAGGGTAATTGATTGCTTTATCTATAACTAAATAGTATGCTGATAATTCACCAAATTTCTCTGCATAATTCCTTTAAATCATTCTGAAAGTAATGAGTCCTAGTATACACTCTGTCATTTGTCCGAGTTCACACACATCAGAGTTTGCAGAATAAATAGACAATCTTCCCAATTCCAAAAAAATATCAAGTTGAAAATGAATAGATTACAATTTGGTTTTGTTCTCAAGACCTCTGTCTTATTTTATTGAAGATTCCTGGCTTTGTTCATCAAAAATTATTCTCCAAAATTAACACAGAAGGAAAAGATAAACCCATGTAATAGCACTTTTTAGATCATTGTCATCATTACAAAGATAAAATAGCTCTTGTTTAATTAATGAAACTACAAAAGAGAGAACTGATCTTCCACAGTGGTTTTCAGATCATTGCCTGATACTTTCCACCCTTGGATCTTCCCAGCCCTGTCTTACTGGCTTATGTTTCTAAATATAGCTCTAAGCTTATATTTTTCTCAAAAATGTTCAATGTTTACTGCTGTCCGCAGCATAATCCCAACTTCCTACCATGGTATTTGCATCCTTCTGTGATCTGACTTGACCTAACTCACTTACCAATCCCTTTTCCTCCTCCACCTCCTACCTACAAATACCAGGTAACCCATTGCAAGGCTCTCTTGATGAAGGAAGTAACGCAATGATTTACATTAAGACACAAGTATCTTCTCTCCCTGGTACACAGATCTGCTACTTTGAATAGCACTGCCTAACACAGTTCTCTTTCTCTTGAATGGCTTTTCATTCTAAAATCTACCTGCTAAAGTCCCACGCAAATGCCACCACCTCCAGGAAATCTTCCCTAGTTTATTCATCTCAGCTGATAACCATCTGCCATCGATGCTCTCTTATGCCTCTTATATCTTATCTTGCATTACTAGTATTCCACACACTCATATCTTAACTTTTCTAGTAGGCTACTTGATGGAATGGCTATGCCTTATATGCTTCTGTATTTGTCTCTCCCCTCTCCATATTCTGTATAGGTCCTGGCATTCAATGAGTGTCAATTCATGACTTTGAGCAATTTAATAGATTAGTGGATCCAATCTGATCATGACATCTTCCTGCCTAACGCCTTTAGTGGCTTCCATTGCACTCAGATTAAATTCAAAGTTGGGTGTGATTGTGTCTCTTTATGTCCCCAGCCTCACCCAGTGTCACCTCTCCTTTGTCCCTGTGTATATGCCCCACCCCACAAGTGTTGCTTCAATGTGTAAAATTCTTTCTGGTCTTGGGGCTTTCATATGTACTCTTCTTTCTTTCTAAAAGCCACTTCCGCCTATAAATTGTCCACAATTTCTGACATTGTATGTTTCAACTTAAAAACCACATCCTTAAAAAGACCCTCTTGGATATACAAGTTGTGTATCAGTCAGGGCTCTGACCAGAAACAGATGTCATTAACCAAACAAGGTAAAATGTTCATAAAGGGGCTGGGAGGAGCCAAGATGGCAGTCTATAGCCAGCTTTTCACAGAGGTTCCCATCCAGAAAGAAAGTTAAAGGACAGAAACTCAGCAAGAAAGCCGATGGTTTGAATCTGAGCCAAAAGAAAAAGTCTAAGAACACACACCAACCCTGCTGGGTTTACCTGAGACCCCGAGGACACAAACAAAAAGGTACAGAGCACATCACCAAGAGGACGGGAGTCCCTTCCCCCATGACAGCGACTCACAGCATACTCCATACCTCCATACAAACAAGCGAGCAGAGTTCAGATGTCCTCCCACTCTACTCCATGGGAGAGACCCTCTAAAAACCAGACCTCCTTCCCCTACTAGGATGCAGTGGCACTATCCCGCCAGGCATAAAACTGTATATATTCTCCACCTACAAGTTTGAGTTCCTGGTATTCCCCTCCACTCTCACCCTGAGGTCTAGAGGCTTGTCCCCCACAGAGTCCAGATTCTCAGAGATTTTCTCGAGGGGCACAGATGGGGCATAGACTGTTGCTGATCTGTGCTGATTTTTCTGGCTGGGGAGTGGTGAGAGGAAAGTGAGCCAAGAGGAGGCCCAGTTGGAAAGATGGTCCCCTGAGGCACAAAACAGCAACTGCAGCTGCAGGAACAATAGCAGGAAGGCTTGCACCCCTGGGGATGTTTTGAGGAGACACTCCCAGTCTTCTGGGCGGCCAGGGGAAGCAGGCAGCTTCTCTGGTGGTAGCCACCGGCAGAATGGACTGGCAACTGAGGCATGTGAAGGATATGCCTGAGGTGGTACTGGCCAGGACAGAGTACAGGGATTAGAATACACGCAGAGTCAGCTGACAACCAGGGTAGAGGCTGCTTTGCTTACCTTCAGACTGACCAGGCCCTCAGGGGATGAAGGTTGAGACAAAGGGCTGGAACTCTCAGACTGAATCGGGCCTATTTGCAGACCAAGTCTGATCAGGGAAAATAGCCTTGACAGAAATAAATTCTGGGAAATTGTTCTGTCCCAGCAGTAACATCAATCAGGGACAGGGCTGGAAGAGTGAATCACCCCAGCCCCAATCAAGTGCCCAGGTTGTCAGGCCTCACGTCCCCCTGCCAAACAGTGACAGGAAGTAGTGGACTGGTTGAGGAGCCACAGACCTCACTGTGACCCAGGCAGGTGCAAACCTCTAGAGCATCTGCTCATTGGAGGAAACTGGATCACAACTGTTACCACCTACTGGGTGTGACAGAGGGGCAAGGTGAGGAAGGCAGCACCAACCATCCCAGACTAATCTACTTGCTGGGAAGGTGCCCTCCTGAGCTCAAAGAGCACTGGAGTGAATTATACTAGAGCTTCCAGTAGATCCCTGCTATCTAGTTGCCAGAGACTTTTTAACTCTTCCATTTGTGATTCGTGCTGGCTAGGACAATTGTTTGGGACCTCTTCAACTGGGCCAATCACCTGAGGACTTTCCAAAGTGGTACCCCGGGTGAGTGGTAGCAGGAGGATTTGATTTGGATTTTCCAATTGTTGCCTGTGGGGGGGTGCAGTGACTTAAATGCTGGTATTCCTTCATGGCTCAGATTTCAATCCAAAGTAACAGATTCTCTAGGGTAAGACAAAGACCAGCTGAAAACAAGACAGAGCCACTTAACCCCACCACACCAAGAAGGTCCCCAGTTTAGCAAGCAGTAGCACTCTGCAGATCTTTGGCAAAACTCTAGGGGAAAAGGTACAGACAACAGTCCCAGCTTTCAAGCAAAGGACTGGTCAATCACTACTCCTAGAAATCCCAGCCCAAATTGTCCTTATCTACTCATCCAGCCAAACAATGTAAAATTAATCATGGGGGCAGAATCAACAGAAAAGCTCTGGAAACATGAACCAGAGTAGGTCAACCCACCCCACCAAGCAACAATTTGGCGGACACAAGTGAGGATTCTATGCATAAACAGACGGCTGAGATGACAGAAATCGAATTCAGAATTTGGACTGCAAACAAGATTAATAAAATAGAGGAAAAGTTGGATTTAGAAATTAAGGGTGCATTTCAAAAATTGTCTCAAGAAGTCAAGGAATTCAAAGACCAAATGATCAAAGATTTGGACACATTGAGACAAGAAGTTGCAGCCCTTAAAGATCTGAGAAACAAAGTAGAATCCCTCAGCAACAGAATGAGCAAGCAGAAGAAAGGATTTTGACATGGAAGACAAAGCTTCCTAATGCTCCCAAACTGACAAAGAGGTAGAGAAATGGAAGGGAAAAACAGATCATTCTCTTAGACAGCTCTGGGATAACTTGAAGAAAACCAACATTCGCCTTATAGGGATACCTGAAAACGATGAAGTAGCATCACAAGGCACAGAGTCTGTTCTTTATGAGATTATGAAAGAGAATTTTCCACACACGCCAAGAGATTCTGAAATTTAGATAGCAGACAGTTTCAGAACCCCAGCACAATTCAACCTAAATAAAACATCCCCCAGGCATATCATAATTAAGTTCACTAAAGTTAATATGACGGAGAAAATTCTGAAAGCAACCAGATGCAAGAAATCTATAACCTACAAAGAGAAGAATATTAGAATAACTGAAGATCTCTCTGATCAACCTTCAAGCAAGAAGAGAATGGTCATCGGCTTTTAATCTCCTAAAAAAAAATAACTTTCAACCCAGAATCTTGTATCCAGCTAAACAGAGTTTCATTTATGATGGAGAAATTAAATACTTTAATGACATCCACATGTTGAAGAAATTTGACATAAATAAAGCAGCTCTCCAGGATATTCTCAGACCTATTCTCCATAACGACCAGTGTAATTCTCCAACACAAAAGTAAACTCATCCAGAAACTTTTATCAAAATCCAACTCACATAGCAACAAAAGGATTAAAAAGGTCCACTAGATTTTCTCAAGATTTATCATTGGTTTCAATTAATGTGAATGGTTTAAATTGTGCTCTAAAGAGGCATGGGTTGGCTGGCTGGATACAAAAACTCAGGCCAGATATATGCTGCATTCAAGAGTCTCACCTTACCTTAAAAGATAAATATAGACTCAAAGTGAAGGGATGGTCATCTATATTCCAAGCAAATGGAAAATAGAAAAAAGCAGGTGTTGCAATCTTATTTGCAGATACAATAGGCTTTAAACCAACCAAAATAAGGAAGGATTAAGACAGACATTTCTTATTTGTTAAAGGCAATCCTCAATATGATGAGATTTCAATTATTAATATTTATGCACCCAAACAGAATGCACCTCAATTTATAAGAAAAACTCTAATAGACATGAGTAACTTGATTTCTTCCAGCTCCATAGTAGTTAGAGATTTTAATACTCCTTTAGCAGTGTTCGATAGATCCTCCAATAAGAAGCTAAGTAAAGAAATTTCAGATTTAAACTTGACCATTCAACATCTGGATTTAACAGACATCTACAGAACATTTCATCCTAATAAAATTGAATACACATTCTTCTCATCAGCCCATGGAACATA
>CAUYON010161606.1:0-16790 GCA_963573935.1 Arctocebus calabarensis | reverse complement strand
TGCTTCATTTCCCTCATCTCTGCCATATCCTTTTTATATTCTTCTCTTAATTGATTCTGTTTTTGGATTTCTTTTTCTGCTTTATCAGCATTTTCTTTCATTTCTTCCTTCATTTCCTTGATTGTTTTCATCATCTGTATTCTAAATTCCCTTTCTGATATTTCTAACATTTCCTTATAGGTGGAATCCTCTACAGTATCTACCTCACAGCCCCTTGTAGGGGTTGCTCTGGACTGGTTTTTCATGATGCCAGGAGTTTTCTGTTGGTTCTTCCTCATGATTTCTTTTATCTGTTTCCTTGTCCTAATTTTCCTTTCACTTCCTCCTGCTCTTTAAATTGCCATGCTTCTGGACTAGGGTTTCAATGAGTCCTTTTGGTACAGGACCAGAAGATGAGAAGATTGATGAGCAAGAAGGGAAAAAAGAAAGAAAGAGAGAAAAAAAAAAAGAAAGAAAGAAAAGAAGAGAAAAGAAAAAGGAGGAAGAAGGGGTAGGTAGAAGCAACTATTGACCAAAAGTAGAAAGGCACAGAAAGAAGGGGACAGGAGCAATATAGATGTACAGTAGGGTACTTTGACCCAACCTTAAGAGCCCCCAAACTCTGGGGGTGCCTGGTTGGGTGATTAGGTCAGCAGCTCTTTGCCAGCCTGTTGGACACAGTACCCCACCTCCACCAAGTAGAGAGGGAAGGCAAAAATGCAATAAATGAAATCAAAACAAGCAAACTGAAAACTTTACAGGATAAGATTTGGGAAAAAAACAATTACTATGGGTAGAAACACTAGCAAAATTGAAGTCTAATTGTTAAAAAAGACAACAATGGAAAGTTATATTTAAACTAGAAAAATGAAGAAATAAAAAAAAGAAAAGAAAAATCTTTAAGAAAAATGTTGAAATCAAAAATAAAACAACAATAATGAAAACAAACAAACAAACAACAACAACAACAAACAACCACAAAACAAAACAAAACCAAGAAACAAATATATATCTTGCTGATATTGTCTGGGCAAGAGGTGATCTTCTGGGGTATTATATGTTAATCACAATGTTGATACGGCTGAACAAAACGAAGACCGGAGGCCTCTAATGATTTCTCAATCCCTGCAGGGTGGAGAGCTTAAATCCTCCTCAGCCTGTTTAGAAGGCACTTTAAATTGCTAATTTGGGCTAAGCAGAAGTTTTCCCAGGAAAGCACTTGTCGCTGGGATCACTCCTTAAGTGGCTATCCACTTACCCAGTGTGCCAAAACCGGTCTCACCCTATGCCCCTGAGGGCTAAGGCTGCAAGGCATCTCAGTCCCCTCCTTTAGATACTAGATTACTCACTCCCACCCGATGTTTGTTCTGCAACCCTGAGGGTGGAGCTTGCTGGGGCAGTTTTCCTATGATGGCCCCGCACGGCCCACAACCAAACACTGGTAGCACTGTCTGGCTCGGTGGCTCAGTCTGGAGCCCCAGACAACACTCAAAGACCCCCAGACTCTTGCCCCAGTTCTCCCAAGGCAGTTCAACTGAGTGCCAAGTCCAAAAGAAACCCAAACAGCTCACAGACAATGCCGTTCCAGTTTGCAATCTCACTGCTGCTGTAGCCACAGCTGCCGGCAGGATTAGACGAAAGGAACACATGCAACCACTTGCCAGATCTCCACTGCTTTTGCCTTCCTCAGGGGGTCCAGAAGTCTCACACTGTCTCCCTGTGTCCCCAAAGGGCTGTTTCTGGGCAGATCTCGCCAGCCAGAGAAGCCTGAATTCTTCTCTCCCTAGTCTCACCATGCCCAGTTGCAAGGAAGCTGTTACTCGGCCGCCATCTTAAAGCCACCTTTTTTTTTTTTTGAGACAGAGCCTCAAGCTGTCACCCTGAATAGAGTGCTGTGGCATCACAGCTCACAGTAATCTCCAATTCCTGGGCTCAAGTGAGTCTCCTGTCTCCGCCTCCCAAGGAGCTGGGACTCTAGGCGCCTGCCACAATGCCAGGCCATTTTTTGTTTGCAGCCGTCATTGTCGTTTGGTGGGACCAGGCTGGATTTGAACCCGACAGCTCAGGTGTACGTGGCTGGCGCCTTAGCCCATTGAGCTACAGGTGCTCAGCCGAGACACAGTCTCACTTTATCGCCCTCAGTAGAGTATGGAGGCATCTTAGCTCACAGCAACCTCAAACTTTTGGGCTCAAGCGATTCTCTTGCCTTAACCTCACAAGGAGCTGGGACTTACAGGCGCCCGCCACAGTGCACAGCTAGTTTTAGAGATGGGTCTTCCTCTTGCTCAGGCTGGTCACAAACCGCTGAGCTCAGGCAATCCACCCACCTCAGCCTCCCAAAGTGTTAGGAATATAGGCATGAGCCACCATGCCTGGACAACATGGGTGAATCTTAAACACATCATGCTAAGTGAAAGAAACCAGACACTAAAAATCTATGTGCTGTATAATTCCATTTTTATAACATTCTGGATCAAGCAAAACTATTGGGATGAAGATAAAATTAGTATTTTCCAGGGACTGAGGATAAACAGAGAGGTTAACTACACAGGGGTATTATATCTTACATCTTGTTTGTGGTGGTGATTACTCCACTGTGTGCACTGGCTAAAATTCAAAAATCTGTACCAAAAAAAAAAGAGTGAAATTTATTGTATGGAAATTTTAAAATAAATAAATACTGTTTAAAAGGGAAAATGAGCAATTCCCAAATGAGAAATTCCAATGGCCAATAAACCTGTGAAAAGATGTTCAACCTTACTAATATCAGAAAATGCAGATTAAGAAGCTACGAAATTACATTCTCACTCACAAGGCTGGCAAAAAATTAATAAGTCTGTTGAGGATTTTTTTTTTCAGTTTTCGGCTGGGGCCAGGTTTGAACCCACCACCTCTTGTATATGGGGCCGGCACTCTACTCCTTGAGCCACAGGTGCTGCTCCAGTTGAGGATTTTGAGAAAGGAGAATTCTCATAAATTGCTGATGAGAGTGGAAATTGATATATTCTAGAGAGAAATGTGTTAATATTTTGTAAAGTTGAAGACACATATAGCTTGCGATCTAGCAATTCTGCTTCATGGTTTATACCTAGAGAAAATCTGGCACATGCAGAAGAATGCTAAGTGTAGCATTCTTTGTAATATCAAACACTGAACGTAATTATGTCAGTCAAAAGAAGAATGTATAAATAAATCTGTAACATATTGACACAATGGAATGGTGTACAGCATTTAAAATGCATAAACATTGGATACTTTTTCTTCCATTCTTGAGATACTTTGCTAAGAAGAATATGTTCCAGCTACATCCAATGTACTCAGCCCTAATATGAATCTAATTTATAGCTTTCATATGAAGGCTAAAACCCAATTATAGCTCAAGAATACAGGGAACGGGGAAAGGGAGGGGAGGGGAGGGGAGGGGGTAGGATCGGTGGAGGGAGGGCAATTAGTGGGAACACACCTATGGTGCATCTTAGCACGGTACTGGTGAAACTTATTAAAGGTAGAGTATCAATGTCTTTATATAGTGATCAAGAAAATGCCATGAAGGCTATCTGTAATAGTACAATCAAAATATTTCTGATTGTATATGAAGCACATTGTGCCCTATGATTACACCAATGTACACAATTATGATTCAATAAAATTATAAAAAAAAAAAAAAGAAGAAGTAGATTGAGGGAGCGAGTCCAAAAATAAAGAAATAAAATGCAGTTAGGAGGCTATATCGTGTTAGTCCTTGAATGCTAAGCTACAGACTACAGTTTACCTTGTAGGTAATGAGGATGAGCTAAAGGTTTTTGTCAGAAGGATGTGTGCAATCTGTGTTTTAATAACTGGTACCAGGGCGGCGCCTGTGGCTCAGTGAGTAGGGCACTGGCCCCATATAACGAGGGTGGCAGGTTCAAACCCGGCTCCAGCCAAACTGCAACAAAAAAAAATAGCTAGGTATTGTGGCGGGCGCCTGTCGTCCCAGTTATTTGGGAGGCTAAGACAAGAGACTTGCCTAAGCCCAGGAGCTGGAGGTTGCTGTGAGCTGTGAAGTCACAGCACTCTACTGAGGACAACAAAGTGAGACTCTGTCTCTAAAAAATACTGGTACCAAAGTGAAGATGAAAGAGGATGAGATTGAAATGCAGTAGAATAAAGCTATTTCAATGATCTGGGCGAGAAGAAATATAAGCCTAGCTCAGGGTTTGGGGAATGGTGAAGAGAGAGCAGGTTCAGAGGGATCTTGTACAGACTGGCCAAGTGATTGGACACAGTGGCAGGAGTGATGGAGCCAAAGATGACTATATTTTTAGACTGGATTATTTACAATCTAGGAGCATGCTTTAAATGTAATACTTGGTAGTTAAACTGAAAGATATATTTCATACATTACGTAAGAGAATTAGTTACCAGGATAGAAGCTCTCGTTTGCTACCCAAGGCTCCCCATCGATGCTGCGCAGGTACTTGGATGGGGTTTTCGGGAACCTCTGAAACGATGACTTCATGTATTTCTCCCGTATACATAATGCCTGATACAGACCTTTGCAAACCATTTCAAAATCTTCAACTGTAACCTGGAGGAAAATGCCAGCATATCAGAGTCAATCCCATGAACATGTGGGAAGTGGGTGAAGCTCACCCTTGGTACTTCCCAGCTATCCTGTGTGTGGCAGCCATGCTCAAGTTCATCTGCCCACCTGGCTGCTTCCTCATTGTCTTGGGCCCTGGGTCTCCCTCGAGGAACAGGTCCTCAAACCTTTCTGGCTTTTTCATCTCTATCAAAACTTACTCCTAGGAGTGTTTCCCTTATAGCCCTGTTTTTTTTGTTTGTTTTTTTTTTTTTTTTGGTTGTTGTTGTTACATAGCAGTGATTTTCTAGCAAATATGATTTCCCATTCTATCATGGTGTATAGTCTCCTTTCCAGGTAACAGATGGACATTTTAAGTAGAAGACAACACATACCGCCACTGAAAGACAATCTGAGGCTGGGTGGGTGGCTCATGCCTGTAATTCCAGCACTCCGGGAGGCGGAGGTGGATGGAATTGCCTGAGCTCAGGAGTTCAGACCAGCCTGAACAAGAGCCAGATCTACTCTACTAAAAATAGAAAAGCTATCTGGGCATTGTGGCAGGTGCCAGTAGTCCCAGCTGCTCTAGAGCCCGAGGCAAGAGGATTGATGAGGCTAAGAATTTGAGGTTGCTGTGAGCTACGATGATGCCATGGCATTCTACCCAGGGAGACAGAGTGAAACTGAGAACGAGAAAGAGAGACAGAGAAAAGAAAAGAAGGAAAGAAAGAAAATCTGACTCTAATCGTGAGAACTAAAACCACTTGGGGGTCAATAAAGGAAATAATTTGGCATGAATAAGAAGTCGCAAATTCCTGAAACTCTGTGCACTGCTTTCTGTAGCTCCCCAGGAATCAGAACGTCATCCTGTGAGAAGTGATTCTTTCACAGAGTTTTAAGGAGAATTTGATCTGTAGCTAAAAATGGAGAGATTCTAGAACAAAGCTTTCCTATTAGAGTTGCTAGAAAGTTCCAGAACTAGTCTATTTTCTCTGTCCCCATCCCCAATTCCTGGCTTTGTCAGGCATGTCCAATCAGTTACAACTTGAAATTATTGAATGCTCCTTATTAGAGCTCCATCTCTCCACAACCAATATAAGCTTGTTCCCAATGGTTTGAGATTCAGAAATTGATCCTCATCTTTTTAAATTTTTTTTTCTTTCTAATTTTTTTTTTTTTTTTTTACTGACAAGTTCTCACCCTGTCACCCAGGCTAGATTGCCATGACGTCATCATTGCTCACTGCAACCTCAAACTGCTGGGCTCAGGTGATCCTCCTGCCTCAACCTCCTCCTGGGACTGCAGGAGTGTGTCACCATGCTGGGTTAAGTTTTCTATTTTTTGTAGAGACAGGGTCTCATTCTTGCTCAGACTGGTCTTGAACTCATGACCTCAAGCAATCCTTCAGTCTCAGTCTCCCAAAGTGCTCAGATTATGGGTGTGAGCCACCACACCCAGCCTGTTTAATTAATTAATTATTATTTTTATTATTTTTTGAGACAGAGCCTCAAGCTGTCACCCTGGGTAGAGTGCCATGGCATCACAGCTCACAGCAACCTATAACTCTGGGGCTCAAGTGATTCTCCTGCCTCCACCTCCCAAGTAGCTGGGACTATAGGCACCCGCCACAATGCCTGGCTATTTTTTAGTTGCAGCCATCATTGTTGTTTGGCGGGCCTGGGCTGGATTTGAACCCGCCAGCTCAGGTGTGTGTGGCTGGCACCTTAACCACTTGAGCCATAGGGGCTGAGCCTGTTTAACTATTTTTAAAGACCTGCTGACCTTGGCCAAGAGCGTCTGGCACAGGTGCTGGTTCTAGGTGTCAAGCATGCTCCAATGGCATGCTTGTTTCATTGCCACCTAATAGGCCACTGGTGTATCAGGTCCTCAGGGACAAGAGCCCAGTCTTATCTGTCTGCCTGTCCTCAGCACTTGGCATAGAAAAGGTGCCCAATAAGGAATGATTAAATTGAATCAATTGTTTATCAGGGAGTAACGGTCTTGGGGACTTACCCTTGATTTCCTCCTTTACCTCTCTGTTTAAATCATAAGGATGAAGACCAATTTGGATACAGACTACAACCAGATGGAGAGTTGCCCGCAGCCCACCACATTCAGCCAGCAGGTACAGCAGCATATTTGGTTTTTCAGATACTGCAGGTGCCCTCCAGAAGCTACTCCTTGACTCCTGTGTACTTTTTCTTTCCTTCCATCTTCTTTCTTTTTACTGTTGTGTTCATTTCTCCCAACTATGTAAGTATCACGTTTGTCTCCTAATATTTGCGTTATTTTGAGTTCTCCGAACTGTGTTTCCCTTGTCCTTGTCACTATTAAATATTACATTTCAGTTATTTAGCATATAAAATCTCTGATGTTTGGACAGCGCTTATGTTTTCAGAAAATGAAGAAGCAGGAATGGTGTGCATTTAATTGCTCTGTCACTTTTGAGTCTCTTAGGACTGACCCTAAGTGGGTCAGTTACATGAGAAGGGGGCTCAGCACTGGTCATTAAAACTATATTTGGAGCACAGACTAGCAGCGAAAGAGCAGTTTTCCCAATATGATGCTGATTTTGCAAGTCCGTGTGGCAGAGATTTATGAAGTGACCAACTGTTCTGGAGGGGACAAGCAGGTCAAGTTGTTTGCGACATGAGTTTGCTGTCTCTGTGGCACACGAGAGTTTGTTCCAAGTAATCATTTACTGTGTAAGCATTTGCAATGAAATCAGAGAGTGCAGCCTATCAGAAAACAATAGCTTCCTTAGAATTTTCTAACCTTTCTCAACTTCCTTCTTTTCTCTGGTGTCCCCTTTGCTCTCCCCTCTCTCTCTTTCTTTTGACATGTTTTCTTTGTCTGGCTCATGCTACCTGAAGCCTTTCTCTCCATCCTAGAGCTGCCGTGAATCCTTCTGTTCCTAGTGCTCCCTCTGCCCCCCAGAGATTTGCTTTTCTGTTTTATGATACCATCAGCAAGACCAGGCCAGCTGCCCCTCTCGTTGGTCCTTGCCCCACCCCCCTTTTTCTTCCAAACACCAGGTCTTTGGTCTTCTTGCCATAATCTCCCCACTGTATTCTGTGACACAGACACTGCATTCCACTCCGTATTCATGTACAAGCAAGCATGGTAGAGGAGGAATTACAGGAGATGACAAAAGCAGAAATGTAGACATATTATATTAGCATTGAAGTACAATAATGCTAGCACTCTGGGAGGGCAAGGCAGGTGGGTCGCCTCAGTTCAGGAGTTTGAGACTAGCCTGAGCAAGAGCGAGATCCCATCTCTAAAAAAACTAGCCACGTGTTATCGCAGGTGCCTGTAGTCCCAATTACTTAGGAGGCTGAGGCAAGAGGACGACTTGAGCCCAACAGTTTGAGGTTGCTGTGAGCTATGACACCATGTCACTCTTCTGAGACCAACAAAGTGAGACTTTGTTTCAAAAAAAAAAAATGTAATAATGAAGTATAACAAAGGACAGGTGAGCTAACCCTTTCCTCAGTAAGAAGGGGAAGAAGATAAGAAGCTAGAACTGTCAAGCTAAATGACTTCCCAGCAGCTAATTCTGAGTAGCAAGGAGTAACTCACCCCGGAGGCATAGTCACCAGTGATCTGCACTCTTTGAAAATCGGGCACAGTCTGGTAGGTTGGAGATGAAGAAATGTATTCGTCAATGCGGGACAGTTTGGTGGAAGATGCTTCACTTAGTGGAATAGACAAATTAACAGTCTTTCGTCCCTGGAAACGCTTTTTTCTGGATTTGAAATTGAAAGTTAAGAATTAAGTTTGTCTTTTTCAGGATTCTCATCATGATAGATGGATGTTTCACTATACAATTTTATTTTGAGGACCAAAAAAAAAAAAAAAAAGAAGAAAATGAAAATGTGGTTTGGGTGTCAGAAACAGGATCTAAGCATAGTGAGAGGAGCTATCCTTGAAGACACATGACCTTGCCCCTTCCTTCCTAGTATAACTGGGAACAATGGGCCTTAGCAATCATCCCGGAAGGCCTTCCATGCAGCACCATTCTTCCCAAGCAGCCTGGGGACTGCAGTAAACACAGGCTGTATCAGTTACCACCTGTGTCATTTTGTTCATGTTCCTTAAGCTCTGTGAGCTTCCATCTTCCCATCTGAAAAAATGGTGTAAAAATGGCTCCCTTATGTCTGTGAGATTTAACGTATATAAAATGCCTGGCACAGTACCTGGAGCTTATAAGGTATTTAATATTATTTCCTCAAATCAACAAGTATTTATTGAGTTTCTTCTTTGGCCTAAGTCCTATGCTGGGTCTGATGAAGGATGCCAGAGGGGGTGGATTGTTGTTTTTTTTCTTTAAAGACATAAAACCAAGAGAAACACAGAAGAATGATCTTTACCCCATGAGGAAGAGGTTCCAAGTAAGTGTTCAGTATGTGTCTGAGGACTAAAATGTGGCAGATAGTGAATCGTACAGTGGTTCAAATAAAGGAAAATAGAGTGCCTGGCATGGTGGTTCACACCTGTAATCCCAGCACCTTGGGAAGCCACGGTGGGAGGATCACTTGACCCCAGGAGTTCAAGGTTACAGTGAGCTACACCACTGCATTGTAGGCTGGGGGACAGAGTGAGACCATGTCTAAAAAAAAAAAAAAAAAGAAAAGAAAAGAAAGAAAGAAAGAAAAGAGAAAAGTAGACTTGCGGAGAAGGATTTCTGAAGATGCTCAGGGAAGGCAGCAAGTCTGCGTCGTAGACATAGGATGGGCAGGTGCGGGGGCAGAAACAGAGCTGCGGTGCTAAGGGCAGAGGGGATCAGACCAGCGGGCGGCAGGACTCACCTAGGAGCACAGCAGTAGGTTTGGCTAGGGGCGGAGCCTGAAGATGAAGGCCAGAGTTCCAGCTTTATAAACATTGTGTGTAAGTTGAGTATATTCACAACCAGCATCAACCCCCTCGGTTTGGAACAACTGCACAGGTAGCTTCGGTCCCCTTGTTGGATGGGGAAAGAATTTCTAACCTCGGCAGAGTTTGTCCTCTAAGTTGAACCGTCAGTCAGACAGACGGAACCCCATCTTCCCTGACATTTCCCCCTCCTTGTGTAGCCTTTACCACTTACCTCCTGCCTTCTAAGGAGGTGGACAGACTCTCCAGCTGCAATATGTGCGCTCGCTTCTCGTGATGAGAAATTGGACAGACCTCTTCCACATCAAAGGGGGAAATCTCTTGACGGCCCCCCTCATCTTTGACTTCAGAGGCAAACACTTTTTCAGCAAAGCTACGCATTGCGTCATCAATTTCTAAAAGAGGTTTTCACATATTAGCATTCAGACCCTTTTTCAAAAGTCGTTGAAGCGATTCTTCTGTAGTTAAGGCATAAGGGTAAGGACTGCATAGGGCACGTGGCTCCCCTGCTCTCCAGCTGGCCTCCCAGAACAGCACAGAGCTGAGCGCCCGCTGTCCCTGTGCCAGTGTCTGTGTGAGCAGCTTGCAAATCTCCAAGAAACAGGTCAGATTCTGTGGGATTCTCATAGGACATTTCGGGAGGGTCCTAAAGATGGGGTTGGTCTAGCCCTTAATACACAATCGCCTGCTTCTGGCAAGGCTAAGTTTGATTTCCTAGTAACCATGAAATGTGGTCCTTCCTATTAGGTTGGCAAAGTCTTCTGATGGTTTCGGAGAGGTGGATGGGGCTATTGGTCCTTAGAGTTTTTCTGCCTAAGGAGAACCAGTGATGCCAGTGATGTAAGAAGTTCTGAGAAATAAATGTGTGCTTCAGGATCTTTCTTATTCTTAGGACATACTGTGTTTCTCTCGCACATCAAACCTTGTTGGTTGTCAAATCCTGATAACTTAGTGAAATGCTGCTGTGTGGGGGAAGGAGACCACTAAAATTTACTACCCTGCATTGGGAGTGCCATTTCTTTCTTTCTTTTTTTGAGACAGAGTCTCAAGCTGTTGCCCTGGGTAGAGTGCCGTGGCGTCATAGCTCACATCAACCTCCAACACTTGGGCTCAAGTGAGCCTCTTGCCTCAGTTTTCTATTTTAGCAGAGATGGGGTCTTGCTTTAGCTTAGGTTGGTCTTGAACTCATGAGCTCGAGCTCTCTACCTGTCTTGGCCTCCTAGAGTGTAAGGATTATAGGCTGAGCCACTGCACCCAGTCAAGGGAGTCCCATTTCTTGTGGATACGGGCCTTCCATAGTGAATGACACCTTGGAAACCCATTTTACTTTTATATAACTTAATTTCCCTGTTTTTTTTTTTGAGACAGAGTCTTATTATGTTGCCCTCGGTAGAGTGCTATGGCATC
Source organism: Arctocebus calabarensis (assembly GCA_963573935.1). Lineage (NCBI taxonomy): Eukaryota > Metazoa > Chordata > Mammalia > Primates > Lorisidae > Arctocebus > Arctocebus calabarensis. The sequence continues at coordinate 5,965 of CAUYON010161606.1, read as the reverse complement.
AGCTCATGCTGGGTTTGTGACCATGCTTCTGGATGCCTCAAACTCTTGGGCTTAAGCGAGTCTCTTGCCTCAGCCTCCCAAGTAGCTGGGACTATAGGCGTCCGCCACAACGCCCAGCCAATTTTTGGTTGCAGTTGTCATTGTTCAGCTGGCCTGGGTGGGCTTGAACCTGCCAGCTTCAGTGTATGTGGCTGGCACCCTACTCACTGAGCCACGGGCGCCAAGCCAAATTTCCCTATTTTTAAAACAGGAGGAGAGGGTGCCCCTTAGTTTGGCAGTGAGAATGATCCCAAGACCCTCAGGGTATAAGAGAACCACTTTCATCATACAGGGTGGTGTTGGCCATCCGTTAGCTGCTTTTCTGTTAAGTTTCACTGTGTTCTCTAGATTGCCAGTTGTTTTAATCCACAGTCATTACCTCTAGTGCTTTTGGTGTTTCCTTAAGGGAACTAGTAGCAAACACTTAGCTATTTGGAGCAACAGTAGAAGACAGAGACATTTCTAACAGGATGGTGGAGCAAACTACATGCAGACGGAAAGACATCACGCCCATTAATGTCTACACGGGCCTCCAGAAGTCGACATTTTCACTTCTAACTTAAGTGGGCGAAGTGTATTCAAGCCCCCCGCTCTGCATGTACCAACCCCTTTGCCTTCCTCTGTTCCAGTTGTCTTGTCCGTAAAGTGGGAATGCTAATACATACTCAAGTTCACTCGCAAGGCTATTGTGACACCAAGCGAGATAATATAGTATGTGTAAACATGCCTTAAGGAAAACAAAGATTAAATTCCCAGATTAAATTGAATGATATACTATGGTAGCCTTGGTTAAACAGACATTTGGTATTTGGGGTTAGCTTTGGGTTATTAGGGAAATGATAAATGATATATGACTTAGTATAGACAGACACGTATGTTGCAAGTGACAGGAATTGGTTCATAACTTCACCAACACAGTCAGGTCAGCTGGTTTTAAAATCCTGGTTTGTCCCAGCGGAGTTGATGGAGAAGCCCACTATGTTGGTCATGCATCTGTTTACCTCATTAAAATCGAACACTTCCTAAAACTGAAAAGCATCTTTGGATGCTGCAAGTAGTTCTTTGGCAAGAACCATGATCCACAAAGGAACAAACAGAACACTAGGTAAAACACACTTGATGGCCTGAGAATGCCTCCTCACTCTACTTCCAGCCGATCCTGAGCTTCACAAGCCACACATGCATCTTGGCAGCGTGGCAGGCAGGACTTACGAGGGCATCATGCACTATGCAGGGCAGATGGAAATAAGCTGGTTGGCTATGATGATGAGAATGAGGATGACCATGCAACCCGGCTGAGTCACGCTGGGTTTGCGACAATGCTTCTGGATGCCTCAGGAAGCACAGTGTGGGAATGGATGCCCAGAAACCAAACCCCACTTGCCAGAAATCTGGCTCTTCCAGAAGAAGCATTCAGTATATTTTAAAACATTGTTTTTACTAAGATTGTCTGCCCCTAAGCCACAACAGATGGTTGAAAAGTAGAAACATTACTCTTAAGAAGTAGTTTACATGATGACTGAAAATTATATGGTTGATATTTCCTTCCACTGAATCAACCGGTTATTTTGACTTCACATAACCACAGCTGAAATTTGATTCCTAATTCAGAACTTTGCCTTCCAGAAATACTTCAGGGAGTGGTGACTATGGAAAGGAAAGATCGAAACTTATATTTCAAAAAGTGAGTAGGTAACATTTGTTGACAACCTGAATTCATGACGTAAAGGAGAAATAATTTTTGAACAAGTTGTATTTGAGATAGTGGAAGATCCGAGTGGAAATGTCTTGAGGATAGGACATCTACATTTGGAGAGAGAAGAGCAAGAATATAGAAACAAGAAATAGGATGGTCAAGCAGGCAGAATCCTGGGTTAGGAATGAGAAAGAGGGTCCTTGACAGCTGCTTGGCTGTGAGCAAACCATACAATCACTGGGATCCTTCGTGTTCATCATCATAGAAAGGGAATGTTAATAACGTCGACTTCAGAGAAATGTTAAATCAGAAATACTTTCAAAACGACGCAGGACTAGCCCGAAGTTGGGCATTATTATTATTAAAACAGGAAGTGCAAGATTTGAGAAAAGGAATACCATGCTTTCTTGTTCACCCAGCAAATCCAGAAAACATGCTCGCTTCTCAGCAGTGCTTTGTCGCGATACAGCAAAGATGAGGTTGAAGGCCTTTCTCTGCCCCTTCTCATATCACAGAGGAACTCAGAGGCAGCCCGACCGTCAGCAAAGGGAAGTCTAATATGAGCGGGAGGGGACCGTGCAACTAACAGTACAGTTTTACCTAAAATAGGTTTTATATTAGATCTGGTCACAAAAATTCACAACACAATTTTTTTTTTTTTTTTGAGACAGAGCCTCAAGCTGTCACCCTGGATAGAGTGCTGTGGCATCACAGCTCACAGCTACCTCCAATTCCTGGGCTCAAGCGAGTCTCTTGCCTCCACCTCCCAAGTACCTGGGACTACAGGCACCCGCCACAACGCCGGCCATTTTTTGGTTGCAGCCGTCATTGTTGTTTGGTGGGCCCAGGCTGGATTCGAACCCGGCAGCTCAGGTGTACGTGGCTAGCACCTTAGCCCGTTGAGCCACAGGCGCCAAGCCCACAACACAATTTTTGGCATTGGAGTTGAAGATTAACTAAGGCTAGATTCAATAGGCTCCTTCGGCTCATCCGTGTCTCTTCTTTTTTTTTTCCCCATGTCTTTTATTTCAAAATATCAAATAAGTTCCTTCTGAGGTTTTCTTTTAAAAAAAAAATCTATACACATATAGTTTATATACCCCATTTTTTATGCTGTGGGATAACCATGGTCATCATTAATCTTTGTTGGCTTTCAGTAGTATCGTTTAATAAACACTGCTGAGAAACCGTCACGTTTCTGAATAAGGAACGGGCTCATTTCTGACAAATGACAGGAAAATAGTCCAAAATACTCACGTTTTTCTTCAGCTGTATGAAGTAAAACGAAACAAGACAGAAGTCATGAACAACTTTCAGAAATCCGAGTGGCTGTTAGCGCTTTAGAGTAGAAGCGTGTCAGCTGGGGAGCAGGAGGGACGTGATGGGCGTGTTATTTCAGCTCGTTCTTCCAGTTCATCTACAGTTTTGTACCGCCAAAAGCCTTGGAAATACAGTCATTATACAGTTCTTCATTTTCTTTCTGATATGTCCCTTGAAATTTATATGTGTACTTTTACAAAGGTACCCTTTGTAAAAAGTGGTTTTTATAAAGCACCTGATGATGGCCGGGCGCAGTAGCTCATGCCCGTAATCCTAGCACTCTGCGAGGCCAAAGCAGGTGGCTCTCTTGAGATCAGGAGTTCAAGACCAACCTGAGCAACAGCAAGATCCCCATCTCTACTAAAAAATGCAAAAACTAGCTGGGCGTGGTGGTGCATGTCTATAGTCCCAGCTACGTGGGAGGCTGAGGCAAGAGGATTGCCCAAGCCCTAGAGTTTGAGGTTGCTGTGAGCTATGACACCACAGCGCTTTAGCCCAGTGACAGGGTGAGACTGTGTCTCAAAAAAAAAAAAATCTGATGAAGAGGGATATGAACTTTCATATGATGCTTAGCAGTGAACTAAAATAGCTCATTTGGCAAGCAATTTAGTGACACCTACAAAATAGCCATTTCTGGGAAGCTATTTGAGGGATAATCCTTAAATATGGAAAAAGTTTTAGGTGCAAATATTATCAGATCATAGTTATACTTACAAAAAACTGTAAAGAGTCTAGGGGATTAGTTAACAAAATTAGAATATCAGACAGCCATTTAAGCCGTGTTTAGGAAGAGTTGGGATACCATGGAAAAACAGTTAAGTTATAATGTTAAGCCAAGACATTATCCTGCTAAAAGGAGAATGTAAAAAGGTACATGTATAATCTAATCACAACTTTTTTTAAAAAAAATATAATTTTGCATAGAAAATCAATTGAGAAGAAAACACTAAAATGTCAAGAGTGGATATTTTTGGACTACAGGACTGTGGTGATTATTGTTGTTATTATTATCACTGTCCTAAATTTCCCGATTTTTCTAAGTGAGTATTTATTACTTTCATTTTTCAGTGTAGGTTTTTCTTTTTATTTCACACAATAAATACAATATGTTGCTTTTATACTAAAAAAGAATCATAACATTTTTCTTTTCTAAATTACTGTGCTCAATTTTCTCATAGAACAAGAAGAAAAGATAATAAAAAAGTTGCTCTGTGTATAAATGTGGGTTGTGAACCATCAGAGTACACAGCTTTGGCTAATATGTTTGTCATGCTCATGGTTTTCAGCTAATCCTACAGCAGGAGGCATTGTACAGGACCCGCCGCACCACCGTGGCAGTGCAGGTTTCGTTCGGGTCAGCAGAGTAGGTCTTAAATACCTCCCCCAGTTTTCTGCTGTGATCAGCACACACACATAATACCGTTGTAGAAAATCACCCTCTTCCCCAAACTGAAAACAAACAAAAACTTGGAAAATGTTTTGCCTTCTCTTGAAATGTATTATGAAAGCTGTTATGAACATACAAAAGAAAAATGATTTTCAAGGCCGACAGGATACCTAAAGGAAGGGCTGCATATGAAAAAACGGAGCTCTCCAAGCGCTTTGCACACCTACCTGGAAGTTTGAACAGAGGCATGGTTGCTGGGATCCTGGATTCTAGGGTAGCACAGCAGAAAGGAAGAGAGTAGGGACCATGGGGGTGGCTGACTGACACTGTAAAACACCCTGACGTTCATTTTATTATCTTGCTTTACCCTCTGTAATCTGATGCTTCTTGGCTGAGTGGAGAGAGATGAGCTTTGGTCCTATTTATAGCTTGAGGCAATTGACAGTGAAAAACAGGTGAAGCTTCAGGTCTTTACTTTGGGATTTTAGAAGAAATATCTGTGGTGGGCCAGGAGCTGCATCTCAAGGCTCTCTGATCTTCCTACAGCTTGGATTGTAGTCGAGGGTAGCTTTCTTACACGGCATGACCACTGCTGGTTATTCCCGACTCCGAGGAAACACAGCGAGGTCTTTCAGGCTTCTAAAAAGTCACGATCCTAGGGATTTCATGAACAGGAGTTCAGCTCTCTGTGGTTGGTGAATACTCTGGGCCATCCATCAAGTTCTCAACACACATGAATGTTTTCATTAGAAATAGCTCTGGCTTAGCAGAAACTCACTTGACAGAATTTATTTAATGATAAATTTAAATGGTACAGAAATTCAACTGCCATCTAGAAAGCTCAGTACTCCTCTATTGCTGTATTACAAATAACAGCTTTCTTTTGTATAACACTTTGAAAACATTACTATTTATTTCATCCTAACTACAATTCTGTAAGGCAAGTAATACCTTATTGGTGTTTTCCAAATAATAAAACTGGGGCTCTGACAACTATCTTGCCCAAAGTCATTCTGCTCATAATTTGCAAAGCCAAGGTTCTCTGGACCAAAATCTCATGCTCTGTCCCCAAAACACACAATCTTAGTTATGACGAAGTGTGTGATGACTGTTAGGTAAAGAAAGTACTTTGTGGCTAGGTGTGGTGGCTCACGCCTGTAAACCTAGTAGTCTGGGAGGCTGAGGTGCATGGATCACTTGAGCTCAGGAGTTCAAGACCAGCCTGAGCAATAGGAAGACCCATCTCTACTAAAAATAGAAAAAACAGAGGCAAGAGGATAACTTGAGCCCAAAAATTTGAGGTTGCTGTGAGCTATGATGCCACAGCACTCTAGTCAGGTTGCCAGAGTGAGACTCTGTCTTAAAAAAAAAAAAAAAGTGGAGGCTCGGCGTCTGTGGCTCAACAGGCTAAGGAGTCAGCCACGTACACCTGAGCTGGCAGGTTCGAATCCAGCCCGGGCCTGCCAAAAACAACAATGACGGCTGCAACCAAAAAATGGCCGGGGTTGTGGCGGGCGCCTGTA
>CAUYON010161598.1:0-20101 GCA_963573935.1 Arctocebus calabarensis | reverse complement strand
CCTCCAGCTCTTGGGCTTAAGCGATTCTCTTGCCTCAGCCTCCCGAGTAGCTGGGACTACAGGCGCCCGCCACAGCGCCCGGCTATTTTTTTGTTTTTTGCAGTTCGGCCGAGGCCGGGCTTGAACCCGCCACCTTTGGTACATGGGGCCGGCGCCCTACTCGCTGAACCACAGGAGCTGCCCAGCTCTCGCATGTTTCATTTTTTTTTTTTTCCAAATGACTCACCTACCCTATCATATTAATCTCAGTCAAGATGATTTCTCTTTTGTTTATCTCAAAATCAAATGATTCATAACCTAATTACAGGACTCACAAGAACATGATCCAGTCATATTCTTAGGTTCTGCCACCATGCAATACAGGGGGTTCTAGAAGGTGAGTACTCAAGGAACAGGAATCTTGGTGCCCACTGTAGAATTCTGCCTACAATAGTACTCAATACCATTCCTGAGCAAGATTGCAATATGATCTATCTTATCACCTGGGAAAGATTTCCAGGATACATTCTGAAATAAGACTTAAATTATAGAAACATATATACACATATTTAACTCAAGAACTATATCAGCCAAAATTTTAAAGAGTATGTGTGCTAGTTATCCATGGATAGCCTTCTAGCTCCAAATTCATCTTCATTCCCTGAGGCCGAAAATGGAGTTGGACTAGAAATATTTTCTGTTTGCCAGCAGGCATGCTAAACTTTGTCGTTAGAGGGCGCTGGAGAGACACGGCAGGAGGAAGCGGTGTCTCCTCGTTCTAGGGCTCCTGCGCTAGGGTCTTGCTGCAGCCGATCTTTCCAGCACCCACCACCTGCTGGACATGGTATTCAGCGTCCTGCTCCTGCAGGGAACAGCTGCTTCAATGCTTGGCTCCTGTAGGGTACGTTGGATAGTCAGCTACCCCTGAGCAACAGAGGGAACGGAGGCGGAGTTTGTTATGATTTGGAATTGACCCACAGGACAAAAAAAGAAGCATTGAAAACTCCTCCAGAGACGTCCCAGCGTTGATTCAGCGCAGGAATCAGACTCCGGCCCCTTCTCATACCCTTTCCCTTATTATCCCATAATTATAATAAACTAGCATTGCAGTTTTGACCCCAACCCTTTGTGGAGAAAATGGGAAACCATAGTTAAGAACCACGGTGGGTGACAGGAACACAATCCAAAGAGGGGGCCTAAACTAAAGGCCGTGATTGGGCAGAATCCACACCAACCACGAAGCCGCCTTTGACTTCAGAAAATATGATAAAAACTGCCAGCGTGCAGGCCTGGGGCAGTTGCCCTTTTGGTGCCCTTTCTGAGGGTGTATTTTTCTATAAGCCTGCCCTTCCTCACTCAGTAAACTTGCCTCTGTCACTCGGTTGCATGTGCATCCTGAAATTCCTTTCTGGGACTTTAGCAAGGACTTGTACACCAGTGACAGGTACGTGGTTCATCATAACTGGTAGCTAGCCGTCTGCTTTAATAACTTCTAGGCAGCTTTTCGGGAGCGCTTCTAAAGTAAAACCTTACTGCAAAACCCTCTCCCTGAATTCCTTGGTATCCTTGCTTGTGACTTTAGCAGAGTGGGACTTTTCTGGGAACTGTAGCCCCCAGCACTCCAGAGGGCAGACCTCTAACAAGTTCTGCCAGCATAGAACCTCAACATCTTTCCCACCATCCAGGCAGCCATAACCCTGCTCTGTCCAGGGAGGTCTGGGTCTCAGCCCTGCAGGGATAATAGGTCATACCTTAGGTGATCTATTTCCTCCATGAGTATAAAGGCTAATACTCAAAACATGACCCTCAATCAATACATAACCCCAGACATCATTTGAGTCCAGTCATAGGACCAATTATAACCTGGATATCCTACATAATGGTTTATTCAATTATAAGTAGAAAATGACTCCAACAAATGTGTTGTCTTTAATAAGTGACAACAATTCTCTGAAAAACTTGATTTTTTGTAATTTTATTCACTAATCAATCTTTATTCAAAAAAAAGCCTAGCTTATTTTGTTTGCTTTAAGAAATCTAGATTTGGAAATTTTGTATTTCCTTTTTTTATTTTTTGAGACAGAGCCTCAAGCTGTCACCCTGGATAGAGTGCTGTGGCATCACAGCTCACAGCAATCTCCAATTCCTGGGCTGAAGCGAGTCTCCTGCCTCCACCTCCCAAGTAGCTGGGACTACAGGCACCCAACACAACGCCTAGCCATTTTTTGGTTGCAGCCGTCATTGTTGTTTGGCGGCCCGGGCTGGATTCGAACCTGCCAGCTCAGGTGTACGTGGCTGGTGCCTTAGCCTGTTGAGCCACAGGCGCTGAGCCGGAAATTTTGTATTTCCTTATTATTATTGATTGTTATAATGAAGATACATGTGAACATTTTTGTCCTTCTAAAATTGTGCTGTGTCACTGAAGAAACATTACAAATATCTGGTTTAACATTAGTAAACAAATTTAATTTTTTACATCCTTTGTGTCTCAAACATTTAGAAGAAATTAATAACACAAGATTCTTTTGCCCTTAGTCATTACCCTCAGAGGAATCAGAAGACGTTAACTGACTGGGTTTTCTAACAGAGCTAATATGCAATTTCTCTATTTTCAAACAAGGTTTATTTATGAAACAAATTCCTAAACATGGAAGAAATCAACCCTCCCTGAGTCAAATTTTTCCAAAGTTTGTTCCAATGAATAATAATTCTATAAGACTGTTATTAAAAGAATTGCGTGGTCAAATATACCTGTAAAAACTAGGCCAGTCTAAATGAACTAGGTATCTTTACTATAGGACTTGTAGAGGCTTTAATAAATTGGGGCACTTTGGGGAATTTCAGAGAGGTAGATAGAGAATGTAGTATTTAATGAACTTGTTTGACCATGTTATAGAACCCATATTGAAAACTGTTACTTCCATGTAGCTTACTTTTTATATGTAAGTTTCAGAGAAGTGTCCTATTTAGTGTCACACAGTTTTTTGAAGAATTTTTAGAACTATAATCCAAGTCAGTGTCTTAAAACACAAATGCTTTCACATCAACAGCTATTTTTGAGCCCATTTGTTTCCCAGTTTGAGAATATTTTCTAATCAAATCTCAAGTCATAAGTTACTATATAATATTACATTAGGAATACTTATTTTTACAAGTTTCTGTAGCAAATTTCCAGACTTCTTAAGAACAAGTAAAAACCTAATGACTGTTTCTTAAATTGTGGAGACTGTTTTTTTGTTTCTTTCTGTGCCTATTATATTTTTCTCTCTTTCCTTCTCCTCTACTATCTATAATGCTACAGTACAATGATTTCTATGATGTATATATTCCTCCATATTACCTAACACTCAGTATTAATCTTGGGTTACGTGTCTGTATATGTTTGGTAAATCAGTTTAGCCTAGAAGTATATACCACGTGTCCACTGGGCTCCACACATTGCATCAAATATTTTATAAAACCTCATGCATGTTCCCATCGACATGAAAACCCTGTTAATAGCCTGAAACACTACTAATGTATGTGATGTAATACTCTACAAATCAGGGAAATGAGAATCAACATGTCTAGGTAATTTGTTCAAGCTTGCACCACCATTAGTTGTTGAGTTCAATTTAAACAGAGGAGGTAAGAATTCAAATACAACCCTTATCTACTCACTATATTGTTGCTTGGCTTTCAATTCGCACAGCAATTAAACGCCAAGCTGTTGCTCAAACTGGGATGTCCCTTTTAGCCACAAAGAAAATGAAACAAGGATTCCTATGTTGATGCCTAACTTGCCCTTCAACAGAGATTCATTTTTACTCTGCTTTCTTTTATGCTCTGTTTTCTACAAAGCAGCATTTTTATCTTGTTTCTCATAAATTTGAAATAAAGACAATGATTATAGGTGGCATTGATAAAATTCTATGTGTATTGTGAATGATTGAATGAAGCTGAATATTCAACTATATAATCAATAAATATGTGCATGACAGTTTTTATTTTATTTAGTAGTCTACCAGCAAGAAGGGAAAAGAAACATTTGGACATGAGTTTAACAGCTTATCCTTAAAAACCAAGATTGGTACTAAATTGTAATAATAAGAAAGAATTCAGTGTCATAATTTGGCATTTGAGAAATGATGATTGTTATTTCTAAACTTATAAATGGACATTGGTTTTAAGATGCATTTATAACTTAGAATAGCTAAAACTTCCCATATCAGCAATTTTCTCAGAATTGAAAAGGCACCAAGAGCAATGCAATTCTTTAGAGATAAAAAGTGGTTTAGAATTCCTTAATTATGATATGAATTGAAAATTAGAGGGAGACGAATATCTCTAACACAAAAGATTTTCACTTCCTTACTCTTTTCAAAAGATATGTCCCTTATTTGATAATTGAAATTTGATAAGTCATGGAAATTTCTGTATTCTACTCTAATGTGACAAAGGCACAATAGATGAAATACTTGTCATTTAATACTTCACGTTAGAGAAAGGAGGAAGGGAGAAAGGGAGAACGAAAGAAAATGAAATAAATAAAACAAAATAATCAAGCACTATCCTATAACTACTGTTCCTATAACATGGCACAGTTTCTTTCCTAAGAAAAAAGAATTACTGTCATTTTACTCCATTTTCAGATGCAATAACAGAATACCACAAGCTGGATCCTTTTAAAATAAATAGATGGGGCGGTGCCTGTGGCTCAGCGAGTAGGGCGCCGGCCTCATATGCCGAAGGTGGCAGGTTCAAATCCAGCCTCAGCCGAACTGCAAAACAAAAAATAGCTGGGCATTGTGGCTGGCGCCTGTAGTCCCAGCTACTTGGGAGGCTGAGGCAAGAGAATTGCTTAAGCCCGGGAATAGGAGGTTGCTGTGAGCTATGTGACGCCACGGCACTCTACCAATAAAGTGAGACTCTGTCTCTACAAAAAAATAATAATAAATAGATGTTTATTTGCACTTACTGTTCTGGATGGCTGAGATGTCCAAGAGCATGACTCTAGCCTGCTAGGGCCAAAGGTGAAATTGAGTACACCAGCGCCCTGATTCAGTTGCCACCACCCACTCCTGTGATACACTTTAATCCAGTCACAAGGTTCTGCCCTAATGACCCCATCACCTCTTCTTAGGTCCCACCTCCCAACACTGTGGCTTTAGAGATAATGTTTCCAATATAATGAACTTTCAGAGGTACACACATAAACTATAGCAACTAAAATATGATTTTGCTTTGCTTCTGATACAACTGAAGATATTAGTTCTAAGACTTGCCGAAAGAACAAGTCATAGATTTTGTGAGCAACTTTCCTGTAAAAACAGGATATATTCTTATCTTTCTAACCTAACTTTTGTTCATACAGCTCAATACAGGAAGAAAGAGTAATCCATGTCACCTAATAGTTTTTCTAATCTTTTCAACATCATAAAAAAAATGTTTAAAATTAATTAAAACAAGTTTGTAAATGATCTGAATAATGTAGGAGGTACTTGAATAAGAAAGTGAAGTTCTCTCAAAGAACTTGAAGCTCAAACAAATCTCTGAAGACAGATGATATAATTCATCACAAGTGGAGTAAATAAAGAGATTATTTGTATATCTGAGACCCATATACCTTACACTAAGACCATACACAGCCCTTAAAACAGCCCTTGTGGGCTGCAAAAAGGAGTAAAAGAGCATCACCAAGGTCTAAACAAAAATCCATCATAATACTTAACCTCCTCTACTTTCATCTTACGGTGCTTACTAAGCAGCCTTCAATTGATTAATTCGATAATGGTAAAAGCTGTACCCAAATTAAAGAATTTGAACATTGCAGTTAATGGAAAAGATTATTCTTCATTGTCAGTTAATATATTGGACTTGTTGCTAATCCATCGGGGTTTGGTAAGTTTATTTTTAATGCAAGTTGGCATTCCTACACCAGTCAGCGTGGAATATGCTAACAAAAGACTAAATGGCAAGCCATATGTAAATTATATCAAAATATTTGAATCCAGTGAAACTGGTTAGTTGTCAATCATCCAACTATCCTCTCTTAAGGAAACAAACTCCTTATAGTCAATATATAAAATATGTTATTAAAGTGTAATATACATATAAAATATTCACACATCATAAATATACAGTTTAACAAAATTGTACATACCAAATATGTCTTTGTAATGTGAAGCCAGAAATAGAAAATTAGTACTTTGAAGTTCCTCACCCCAGCTCCCATTTTTGGATACACCCCCAAAGGGTAACCAGAATCTACTTTTATTTTAAAAGTTCTCCATGATATTCTGAGCTAGAGGATCTGCTAACCGATATTTGGCAACTGCTGTTATTTGCATTCTGAGTTTTCTAGAAAAAGAAAGAAAATTATTTTCTAGAAAAAGAAAACAGCCAGGTGCAGTGGCTCCCACCTATAATCCCAGAATTGTGAGAGGCTGAAGTGGGAGGATTACTTGAGCTCAGGAATTTGAGGCTTGTCTGAGAGAGAGTGAGACCTTGACTCATTAAAAAAATGGAAAAACCCAGCAGGGGCCAGAGCACCTGTAATCCCAGGGGCCTCAGAGGCTGAGGCAGCAGGATGCCCATAGAAGGAGGTTGAGGCTGTAGTGAGCTATGACACCACTGCGCTCTGCTCAGGGCACAGGGGAGAACTCTGTCTCAACAACAACAACAAAAAAACAAGAAAAAGAAAAGAAGAAGAAAATAAAATTTGTTTCCTTGGACTTCCTAAACCCTCTAAAAATAGCTTCCACCCTGATCTGGAAGTCATAGGGGGCAACAGCCTTCTATAAAGTCCCCCTAGCTCATTTTAATCTATTTAGAGTTTTTCAATGTGTTGTGGCCACTTTGCAAAATCAATTTGGTAATTTCTCCCATTGCTATTCCACACTCTGAGAATTCCTCTACGTACTCCCCTTCTCCACAATGAGCCATAAATCTCATTCTTTATATTTCACCACACTTAACCTCTTTTAATTGCTTTTACCAACTTTCTGGTAAAATAGTACCAAGCATGTATAAAAATTTCCTCATGCTTAAACCTTTTTTTGGAGCCTCTAGTTGCCAATCTTTCTTATATTACATTAATTTCATTCATGTTAACATTTTTACAGTTTTTAGAGGATAAATTTATGGTTGTAAAAGCATAAGGAGGGACTTGTCATTTTTTGTTTTTTGCATTTTATGAGCATGGCCTAGCCTCCATGGTACTTTAGTTATTTGTGATTTTTATATTGGTCTGCATTATTTTTTCATTATTAACTACCAGAATATTTCTTTCGGCTCCCACCTATTTGCAATGAATCATTTCTTTGAAATTTAGATTGGATGTCCCTGCAATCTTCCCCCAAAACTCAATCTGCTCAATTCTTAGAAGAGTAGGTGTCCTTAAATGCAACCTCCTGGCTATGAATGCCAAGTTTCTTAACCTAAAATATATTATTTCACATCTACCACTTGCCAAAGTTTAGATGCACAATAATCACCTTCATGTCAACTACAAATGCCACTATGCCTTTTGATGAGAGTGTCAAAGTGTCAGGGCAGGTCTAAATAATGGTCTGCATTTGTATGCACCTTCTGTCTTATTGATTCATGTTTCATATACTTTGAGGGGCAGATATTCAGAAACAATGCTTCCATATATTTGTGTATGGCATTTTCCTAAAGCAAATCACTTTAAGTGATTTATATTTATCTCATGCATTTCTTACCCACATACAATGAAGGCTATGCAAGAATTATGGAGAGAGAGAAGAAGCAAAAGTCTATGCTTATTCTGAAGAATGCACTTTCTCTGCTTTGACAGGTAATGGGAAACAGTGGAATTTTCAAGAAAGACCAAAAGAACAAAGCTCTAGGAGGATGAAGAGAATGGTTGGTCCAAAAAAATTATAAATGGTGTCACATTAAGGGACCCACATGCATATTCCAAGTTCCAGGAGCCAAATCTTTGTTCCTGTTACTAACATGAATGGCTCACCACTACCATTTTAGCATATTAACAACACATGTTCCCCATTTGACCTTAAATTCTAGATAAAGGCTAAATTAAACTCTCTATTTCCCAAACTTTAGTTGAAATGTTGCAGGAAGATGAGGCCCAATGGAGAGAAAGAGCATCTAAACACTGTCTAAAAGATGCAGAGCTTTATTTCAGCTGGTGGAGCACCATCATGGAAGAATTCAAAATGGCAGCACTCCCCTACTGGCTCAGTCTTCTCCTTTTTGTTAGTTAAAAAGTTCCAACCTATCAGTACCATTCTCATTGGTCAGTTTGATTATCAAGCTGGAGAAGCTGGCTGGGGCTTTTACTGAAGCAGAAGCAAACAACTTTGCAGGTCCTAGGAAGTTAAGTTTCTACAAATTCCTAAGAGCTGTGTCACCATGGGGAGGACCTCACAGTTGTGTCTTTCAGGGGTCTCCTTGGAAGACCTCTGTTCTCTTAGATCTTACTTTTTCCAGGTATCCTCTCTCAGTATGATTTTCATTTCTTCACAAAATTGTAGAAATCAATAAACCTGAGAAATAATCTAATTTAATTCTCTAATATAATTTAAGTAAAAATTAAAAAGCAAGTTAAATGGCTCACCCCTCAAGGCCACAAATCTAGGAACAAAAGAAACAGATTCTAGGCCAGTGGTTCTCAACCTTTCTTAAAGCCATGACCCTTTAATACAGTTCCTCATGTTGCGGTGACCCCCAATCATAAAATTATTTTCATTGCTGCTTCATAACTGTGATTTTGCTACCTTATGAATTGTAATGTAAATATCTGATATGCAGGATGGTTTTAGGCGACCCCTGTGAAAAGGTCATTTGACCCCTTAAGAGGTCACAACCCACAGGTTGAGAACACTGTCGTAGAAGCTGTCATCTGGAAGGTGAGATAGTAAGCTCTTTAGGAAATAAACTTTCAGGGTGAACAAACTGGAGTTTAAATCACAGTTTTGATTATTAACATCACTTATCTATTTTAAAATCATTTTTCTCACATTTAAAACATTTTAATATTGCTCTATGCTTCATAAAAATTTTGTGGGAATAAAGGAGATGATACTTGTATAATGCTTAGTCAAGTTTGGTATGATTCTGGTATTAAATAAATGTTAAATGCCACCAGCTTCTAATGCTAATCGGAGTTCCAAGAGAGTGTTCTACCAAGGAAACTGTGAAGTCTTTTGATGAGCTTAACATTTGTAGGACATTTTTTAGTTGATGCAAAGAGTTCATTGTTAACTTTTAGTACTTCATTAACTTTAGAATTTGAATGTCTTATTGCTTCAACTACTGCATCTCAGAGTAGATTTACCAGATAAAACAAGACAGGTAATTACACTTGAATATATTGAAAATTCAAATTTAACTGGATGTCTTGAATTTTGATTTGTTAAATCTGAGACTCCTACCTGAAAATCTGTCCAAATACAACATAACTAGTACCGTCTTCCAAATTTCTGTTATTGCTATGTAAGCATAAACAACTTCAGTCAAATATTAATTAAAGATATATTTGGACTGAAGATTGTCAACATTATCTCAAAAACACAAACTCATTTTAAGTTTAGAGACAGCAAAGCTTGGACCTCAGTGAGTAAGCATATCCCTAAGCTATAAATCTTTTTTTATTATGATCAATGAGTTTCTTTTGTGAAAAGCAATATTAGTGATCAAGAAGAGAATTGTAGTTCATGAAATCCCTTTCATTTCCACCAAAAACTATAAGGATGAATACAAATGAAAAATAACAGATTTAACATTCCTTTGTTGAAAACATTTATTTCAGAAAACTTTTAGTTTCTTTCCCTACCTCTTTGAAATTTATGTAAAACATTTGTGAAATGAAATAAGGTTCTTGCCAGATTTATGACCCAGGAATTTCTTTATCAAGGAGGTAGGCCCCCTACCTCTTGAAATGTAATCATCAATGACAATAGTGCAGTACCCTGGCCAGTGCCTTTGTCAAAACCAACTCTTGGCATGAAGATATAAAATATTTATTTTTCTTTTGGACAAAGCTAATTAGCAAGCACAGTTCACTACTGCAATTACCAGGTAAATTTTGGATGAACTATGTGTAATAATTGGCACTGTCAAATCTTCTTGGGAACTAGTTATTATTTGTCTTTTCATCTTTGCAATCGTTTACTGGATTGCTGTGATCACATTCTTGCTTAATGCTTATTCAATAGTAAGATACCTTTCCTTCTTTTCTACATTATATAGAGATTTTCAGAAGTAAAAAGAGATTTTGTTTTAAATTATATTTCTCTGGGACTTTAATCCCAGGACACAATGAATCTGGACTAGTTCCTTTGGTTTAATACAATTATTTTTGTTTTAAAAGTCAAAGGGTATTTAAATTTGATTTTATAAAATAAATAAGTGAAGGGTTTTCTTTTTTATAATTTAATGCTAATTTTCTGTGTTATCTTGTCCATCTACACTGTAACCAGTAACTGTTACTCCCATATATTTTCCATCTCTGTTTTAGGAGGAATTTTTCAACCTTGGAAAAATTTCTGAGGATATTAATTATCTTTTGCTCAGCAAGAAGTTTTTATTTCAGGCTCGGTGCCCATAGTTCAGTGGTAAGGGCGCTGGCCCCATATGCCAAGGCTGGCGGGTTCGAAACTGGCCTGCCCCTGCCAAACACCACTAACAACTATAACAAAAAATAGCCAGGCATTGTGACGCCTGTAGTACCAGCTACTTGGGAGGCTAAGGCAAGAGAATCACTTAAGCCCAAGAGTTAGAGGCTGCTGTGAGCTCTAGCACTCTACTGAGGATAATAAAGTAAGACTCTGTCTCAAAAAAAAAAAAAAAAGGAGTTTTTGAGTTTTTGCTTCAGTAAAAACAAAGCAATACAATAAATGATTTCAAGATCCATATATGAATGTATAAGAGTAACTAAAATTAAACAGAAAACTTGCATTGAGTAGAGTTAAAAACTAAAGTAATTATCCTCGAAGTAAATTAAAAAATAGAACATTCAATTTTCTGGATAATTCTCTGGACATTTTAAGGTGAAATTGTTATTACTCACTAAAGTTTTTCATTTCAATTCCTTGTTTCACCTCTACTTCACATATAAAGCAGGCACACTATTGTTGAAGCAGGCTATATAAATAATTACTAGTGACGATATTCTTGAAGGAATGTTTTAATAATGGGATGCTTTTGTTAGCTGAATTTCTTTCTTCAGTTGGTCCTTGGTCTCAGGGATTTAAAGAGTGAAACCATGAACCACAGATGAGTGGTAAGAGAAGGTTTTATTAGACAGAAAGGAATACAGAAGTAGTAAAATGCACCAGAGCTTCTAGCAAAGGGGAACACACAAGTCGAAAGACTCCCACATGGGTCCTTTTTCTAGGGGCATATAATATTTTTTCTTTTTTTTTTCTTTATTTTATTATTGTAGAGGATACCGAGAACCAGGTTGGACTAATTGCATTTGTTAGGTAAAGTCCCTATTATAATTGTGTCCCACCTCCAAGAGTTAACAAATGAACAAATACAGTCCTTCTCCTATGGCAAGATTATCAGGTCCTTGCTGTTTTTGTCTCTGGCAAGAGATTAGGGTGTATGCTTCCTACTCCAGGTGGATCCACCCCAAAATGTTTCATGCTGCTTTGTTCATGACCTTGCTAGAGTCCAGAGGGTGTGGCCTGGAAAGAGCAGCCTGTTTGTGCCTAGAGATGGGGGTCTAATTTCTGAGCTCACCTGGACCTAAACAATGTGATGTCCCTATCTAGCCCTGAGTGGGAGAATCCCATATCACTTTTACTTAGAACAGACACACAAAGTAATTTCAAGAACTTTCATGCAACAAAAGTTTTTGTTCCAGTCATCTGCTAATGGTAAAATAGTAACTTGCATGAAATGTAATATTCTGAACCAGCATAATAATTAAAAAAAAGTTATTGGCAGAGTTATAAGGACTGTAGTAATGGCACATTTCACCTTGCCCGTGGGTACTTCTATTTTTCTATTCTTTAAGGTACACACACAAAAAAGCCTGTGCCATCATTTTCTCAGCCAGGCTATATCAATTGATATAGATTCAAAATCTTTTCTCCCTTTGCCTACATTGTAGGTAGTCTTCCATATTATAATGACACCCACTTGAAATGCAAAACAGCAGTCATTATGAATTGGCTGGATCATGAATCATGTCATAATTTATTCTCTGTGATGACTTCATAACACACAGGGATTTGGGGTCACCAGGAGAGGAGGTCTTGGTTCGAGGAATGAGGAGGCTAACACAGTGTCTGTATTGGGAGACTGAGGAACTCTGATAGGAGTCATATTTATTATCATAAAATGGGTCCATAGTATTATCCGTATTTATTATCATAAAATGTGAAGTAGACAAAAGTTGCTTGCCCAACATTAGCACTGATTAAGGAGAACATGGAGGAGTTAGGATAGAATGTCTCCACCTTTGATTTTGCAAAACCACAGACCTTGAGCACAACCTCTGCCTGCAGTATCAGACACCTTCGGAATCTAGAGGATCTTGACCATCATTATTATCACACACCTCACAGATACATTCTCCCGTGGAGGCCGTTTTTCTGATCTCCTGAACGCAGACAACTCCCACACCACTCTCATGAGTCTCCAGGTCTCTGAAGCAGGAAGCGAGTCTTACGCTAAAGACCAGGGCTCAGTTTCCTCTACAATAGCTCATAAATTTGTTGTAAAAATGATAATTCTGTTTGTTTAGCAACGAAAATGTATGAAATCATATATATATATAATATGTAAATATTATATATTATATGCAATATATAATATTATAATATTATGTTATATATTATATTATATTACAAAATTATATTATTAGAATTATATCATATATTATATTATAATATTATATTATTAGAATTATATTATATATTATAAAACATATATAATAGAACTATAATTATATAATATAATTATATTATGTATAATAATATAATATGTAGTATATATTATATAATTATATTATATTAATATTCTATTATATTGTATTATATATTAATAATATTAATATATAAGATATATAACATATATACATATTATATATTATTTATATAATATATGACATATTATTATATATATAATATGTGCACACACGCACATATATGTATGTATGTATGTATGTATGTCTTATATTTCTTCTCCTAGAAATAAAAGAGTCTGATTTTTTTCATCACCTGTTATTTTATAAAAGAGTGAAATCAATAATCTATTTATTTAGCCAACTGAAAGGTGATTTCAAATAATATCTGTGAGATTGTAATTTCATAGCTTTTTTTCCTCCCTCACAAATTCTAACAAAAAGTAATATTATCTTCCCAAATGCAAGACAAATATAAAATGTCAAATATTGGCAGTCTTTCAAATACATAATATAAAATCTTTACAGGTGAATAATTACCTAACTAAAAGTTCTGCTTTCTCCAAACCAGAAGGCATTTTTAGGTGATTAGATTCCTGGCATTTCCCACAGCCAGAAATGTGAGGGTTTCTCTTTTTAAACAATGCTACTATGCTGACTTGAGAATTATGACAATTTTAAGTCTCATTATAAGCCTATTACCGGCCACTGACATAGAAGCAGTGATAGAATCTTTGATTTATTCGTGCTATTACTAGCTGTGTCCAAAGATACTAAAAAACCTGAACAAATGGAAAGTGAATTCACTCAGCCAGTTATTAGCTGTTCCGCAAATAATTTCTGTTCAAAACAGATTTTTATGAGTAGGTCAAACTTCTCCTTTAAAGAATAGGATATTTCTGCTAGCATTTTATAGAAAAAAGATAATATTAATATTGTGACCACTCTCCAGTTTCAACTGAGAAATTCAAACTATATATTCTCAAGACTGCCTTTATCAGAAAAGGTTATCTTAACATAAATGACATTTTTTTAGAAAGAGTAATATATTGAACTAATAATTCAAACAATCAAAGAATAAAAGAGTAAAAATTTCAGCATCATCCTTCCTCAAAGATGAATTGCTTTTAAATGATTCTGATTCTCTCAATTATATGACCTTGCCACCACCTCTTCTTCTCTTCACTTTTGAGAGATATGACTAATTTTAGCATTGCTCTCTTCAATTATAGAAAAAGAACTACAAGTCCAAATGAATTCTCACAAAATAATATCATAAAATATCACTATGTAGAAAAAAAGTCTCAATTCATTCCATAAATGCCTACTGACTCTATAATATTATTGAAATACTATGCAGACAGGATAGGAAAGTGAATTTTCCTGTCTGTTTCAGTGTACAAGGCCAAGTTAATTTAAGGTTTATAAGGAAGTGGTGAGAAGTCTGCACGAATACAACATGAAAAGAATACCTTTGAAGACAGAAAGAGGAAGTCTGGATCAGAGAAGGTAGGCTAGGTTATATTTGATTACAACCTCCCAAATCTTAGTGATGTATGTGACAGGTGCATTTGGAACTAACTAGAGATCTACTCCATATTTTCTTCACACCTGGAATCAGCAGGTAAGGGCAGACTCTAACTGAAGCATTGCTTCAAGACAGAGGGGAAAGGGACACCTGGGATTACATGCTAGTTTTCAAAGCTTCTTCCTCCAAAGTGAAATATTACCATGATTCCTATTCTATAGTTCAAAGAAAGACATATGGGCAAATCTAATCTCAGTGAGTGACAAAGAGTAATTGTTCCCCAGAGAATAGAAGCAAATATTTGTGAATAACAGTACAGTTTACCACACTGGATGCAATTCAAGTATTTTACAGGTATGCCCCAGCTTCACTGGGTACATTACATTTTCTACATGCAGAATATATTTTACCATAAAAATAATTCTAGAAAACAAGCAGCTATTGATACCACCAATTCCAATGTAAGGAAACTGCATAGCAAAACCAGATGGGACAAAAAGAAAGTTTTTACTACTCAAACTTATCTGAAGCCAGTGTGAGTTTATTAGGTTACTAAGTTCTCAGTAGCTGAAAATATTTAAGCAGCATGACTACTCTGTGGGGATGCTCAAGAAAAAGGATTTATTCATTCTGTGGTTAGCCTCAAAAATCCCTCTTATTCCTGAGATCCTGTGATTCTGTAAGTTGTCCAATATCACAGAGGTAGTAAAAGGCTATTAAGGGCAAAACGTCTCTTCCAAAGATGTTACCTCCTTTACAAAAAGAGGAAAACAATCTCCAATGTGATTTAATAATCTAGTTTTCAGGTGCCATTGTTGTGAAATTCAAATGTGAAAAAAGTTTTATTTCATATCACTTCTCAATCAGTATGCAGTAAGATTCTGTTCATTTGATGACTGAAATGCTATGGATTATTATTGCTATAATATCAAATTTTCCAAATACCCTAGAAATTGCTGTACAGACATAGTTATGAATAAAATATAGGCAATAGCATTTCTTTCATTCCCCAGGGCCAAACATTTTCTTGAGTTGCATAATAAATAAACACATTGTAATAGAGAGCAAAAAATAACTACATCTTAGGTCATTATTTACAATAAGACTCTCCTTGAAGTGAAGAGCTACACTGAAGTCTAGAATTCAAAAGATATTTTGGGAAATTTTCCCAAAGAAAACATTCCGCACAGAGATGACACTTCTTTCTTACTTACATGCTCAGAAGGGTTTTATAGCCATAGTAACCCAACAGTGCCATGATTCCAACATGGTTATTTCACGTAGTAATTTGATTTTTTTACCATTAATTAAATGAGAAAAGAAACAATAAAATAAACACCATGATTAAACTGACTTGCAATATTAAAGTCATTGTACTTTGAAGCAATTGTAAGTTTTATTTAATAATTCACAATTTCACAATTAAAGCTAAGTCAGTGCAAAAACATGAAGAATGATACTTATTTGCTTATTTTAAATTCCTTTACTTATTCATATTAGGAGCTAGGCAATAAAATATTTAGAACTAAATGAAATAGCATTTTGAATATATCCAAAGTGACCTAAAATACCATTCTCATTTTCTGGCACAAATACAGATTTGGCAACTCAGATACCATTGACCTGAC
Source organism: Arctocebus calabarensis (assembly GCA_963573935.1). Taxonomy (NCBI): domain Eukaryota; kingdom Metazoa; phylum Chordata; class Mammalia; order Primates; family Lorisidae; genus Arctocebus; species Arctocebus calabarensis. The sequence continues at coordinate 4,086 of CAUYON010161598.1, read as the reverse complement.
AAATAGTCAGAAACTCGTCCAGGGCAACTCACCCAAGGTACCTCAAGACATCAACTGCCACCCTTTGGAAATCAAATGAAATACTTTACCAGATGGTTACTAGTCAGAAACCTAGTAAATATCCTTCTTCAAAAACATAGATGATATTTATAAGGAGAAACACTTCTGGACTGGAAGCCATCAGAAACCACTAAGACTGGAAAACAGTGGGATGACATACTCGCAGTGCTCATAGAAAAAGACTGTCAATATGAAAATTAAACAACACAATTCCCAATAGCCAGTGAACAAAGAATAAATTGCTAGGGAAATGAGGATATATTTTAAGGGAAAATAAAATGAAATAAAACATATTAAAACTTGTAGGTTAAAAAAAAGCTTTGCTAATGAGAAATTTATTATTCTTGTAAATATCTGCATACAACTATAGACAACTGTTTTAAGTTGTACATGAACTTTATGGACAATATTTCCTTCTATATTAAGAAAAAAGAAAGGTCTCAAATAAACAACTTAAACTTCCACTTTAAGAAACCAGAAATATAGGTGGCACCTGTGGCTCAGTGGGTATGGTGCCAGCCCCATATACCGAGGGTGGTGGGTTTGAACCTGGCCCCGGCCAAACTGCAACTAAAAAAGTAGCCAGGCTTGTGACAGGTGCCTGTAGTCCCAGTTACTAGGCAGGCTGAGGCGAGAGAATTGCGGAAGCCCAGGAGTTGGAGGTTGCTGTGAGCTGTGACTTCACCGCACTCTACTGAGGACGATAAATGAGACTCTGTGTCAAAAAAAAAAGAAACTAGAAACATACTAGCTAAATAAACCAAAAAAAGCATAAAAAAGAAAATAATTAATATAAAAGCAGAAACAAATAGAGAAAACCAATACAATAGAGCAAACCAAGGAAACCAAAACATAATTCTCTGAACAGATCAACTAAATGATAAACATTTAGCTAGACTGATCATTAAAAAGAGAGAAATGTGGAGAAAAGCGAACACTTCTACATTTATGGTTCAAATACAAACCAATACGTTCCTTTTGGAAAGATGTTTGGAGAATACTTAGAGATCTAAAAAACACCTGCCATTTGATACTATAATTCCTCTACTAGGTATATGTACGGAAGACAGAAGATCAAAAATCACATTATAACAAAGATATTTGTACTAGAATGTTTATTGCAGCCCTATTCATATTTGCTAAGTCATGGAAGAAGCCCAAGTGCCCATTGACCCATGAATGGATTTATATGTACGCCATGGAATATTACGCAGCCTTAAAGGAACATGGAGATTTTACCTTTTTCATATTTACATGGATGGAGCTGGAACATATTCTTCTTAGCAAAGTATCTCAAGAATGGAAGAAAAAAGTACCCAATGTACTCAGCCCTACTATGAAACTAATTTATAGCTTTTATATGAAGGTTATGACCCAATTATAGCACAAGAATATAGGGAAAGGGGCAAAGGAGGGGAAGGGAGGGAGGAGGATGGGTGAAGGGAGGGTAATTGGTGGGACCACACCTTTTTTAAATAAAGTGAAAAATCAAAAGAAAAAAGAGCACTAGCAAAATTATTAAAGAATATTTGAAAAATATTAGACAGAAAGGATACATTTCTAATACACATAGCATGCTTTTTCAAACTGACAACAACATGAAATAACAATGCAATATCTTCTGGCTTCATACTGACATATTTTTTGAAAGGATTTTAAGCATTTAGTGCTGATATTATTTATATGTCACTTATACAAACAAATATTCTTCAAAAGGCAATTTAGTATATATCTCAAAATGTAAAATACGTACAACATTTTTCAATTTGTCGTCCTGGGTAGAGTGCCGTGGTATCAGCACAGCTCACAGCAACATCAACTTCTTGGGCTCAGGCAACCCTCTTGCCTCCACCTCCCTAGTAGCTGGGACTATAGGTGCCTGCCACAATGACAGTCAGCTAGCTTTCCTTCCTTCCTTCCTTCCTTCCTTCCTTCCTTCCTTCCTTCCTTCCTTCCTTCCTTCCTTCCTTCCTTCCTCCCTTCCTTCCTCCCTCCCTCCCTCCCTCCCTCCCTCATTTCCTTTTCTCTTTCTCTCTTTCTTTCTCACTTTTAGGGGAGGCAGTCTCCCTCTTGCTCAGGTTAGTCTCAAACACCTGAGCTAAAGGGATCCACCCACCCTCAGTCTCCCAGAGTTCTAGGATTACAAGCATGAACCACCTCCTCTGACCTGCATATGACTTCTGACATAACAATTCTATATCTAGCATATTCATATAGATATACTCATATATGTGCCAAAGATACATACAAAAACTATTTATTATATTGTTGAAATAGTGAAAAAAATAGAAAATCAAAAACTGAGGCAAGAGGATCTCTTGAGCCCAAGAGTTTGAGGTTGCTGTGAGCTATGATGTCATAGTACTCTACAAAGGGCAACAGAGTGAGACTCTGTCTCAAAACAAACAAACAAAAAAACAAAAACAACTTAAATTTTCATTATAAAGGAATATGTTACATGATATGAAATAGTAGGCAAGCAAAAATAGAATGGCAAATGTTTACATTTATAGACAGTAATACCTGTAAGCTGTATCATAAATGATGAAGGTGGTCAAACAATATATACAACATAATAAATAGCTATAAAATGTGTATATGTATGTATATATAAATATATATTTATACACAAAGTATGTGATTATATAAAGGCATAAGTAAAATATATCAGTAGACATCTAAAATTTTTAGCACTTATTCCTTCTATTGTGTTGAGTGAGACAGACGTGGTCAGAGGTGAGGTTTGTTTAATTCATCTTCAACCTATGTTAAGTTGTTTGATTGGGCTAATCTTCTTCAGAAGCAGCCAAATACAGGGCAATTTCTAAAACTACCACACAAAATAAATGAGCCTCCTAGCCCTGAAGTTTCCTCACATCCTCACATGCAGGTAGGACAGGGAAAGGAACAAGCATGTGCAAAATATCTAAAATATTTGTATTCAGAGCCAACTTGGCAAAATTTTGCAGGTCTAGAGAAACTAAGATGTGCCCAGCATATAGGATCATCCAACCCTAAGACTAGTCCTATAACTATATTTAAAAAAAATAAAATTAAATAACAGCAGTTATAATGACCTGAGAATAACATAAAATTACTCAAAATAATATGAACAAGTGTTTTAAAACTATATTTTCAACAAAGGACACCTTAAACAAAGACAAACTACATTGTCTTCTCAATAACTTTTCACTTCATTGATCATCCCTAGAACGATCATTGATCATTCCTAGTAGCACAGGGGTTACAGCGCCAGGCACATAAACACCCAGGCTGATGGTTTCGAACCCAGCCCAGGCCAGCTAAACAAAAATGACAACTGCAACAAAAAATACCCGTGCTTTGAGATGGGCACCTGTAGTCCCAACTACTTGGGAGGCCGAGGCAAGACAATTGCTTAAGCCCAAGAGCTGGAGGTTGCTGTGAGCTGTGATGCCATGGCACTTTACCCAGGGTGACATAATAAGACTCTGTCTCAAAAAATGAGATACTTTGTACCTAAAGAATATGTGGAGTTGTTTTCTTGATTGCTTTAAAATGAATCCCTTCAGTATGATCTCATACAAAGATTGTATGCTAATCAAAATCTATGATATAACTCTCTATTTGCACAATTATTTACTCATAGAGTCACACCAGTAATAGGCTCTATTTAGCAAATATTTGAAGTCAGAATTTGGCTCATATTGGGGCCTTGGCTATGGGAGGACACAGCAGAAGCTCACAAAGACTTAAACTCTGAGTATGCTTTTAAAATTTTCTCAGACTGATCCCCAACCTTCCTTTAACTAGGTACATGGCTTGCAAATGTTTTCTTTCTTTCTATAGGTTTGCTATCTGCTCTGATCATGATTTCCTTGACTGTGAAGAAGTCTTTTTTTTTTTTTTTTGAGACAGAGCCTCAAGTTGTCACCCTGGATAGAGTGCTGTGGCATTACAGCGCACAGCAATCTCCAATTCCTGGGCTCAAGCGAGTCTCTTGCCTCCGCCTCCCAAGTAGCTGGGACTACAGGCACCCGCCACAAC
>CAUYON010161595.1:0-12260 GCA_963573935.1 Arctocebus calabarensis | reverse complement strand
CACTTGAACGATAAAGAATTTGTCTCATATTAGGGGTGTATACATTGGACACTTTTTCTTCCATTCTAGAGATACTTTGCTAAGGAGAACATATTCCAGCTCCATCCATGTAAAAACGAAAGAGGAAAAGTCACCCTCTTTCTTTAAGGCTGCATAATATTCCATGGTATACACGTACCACAGTTTATTAATCCATTCATGTATCGATGGGCTCTTGGGCTTCTTCCATGACTTAGCGATTATGAATTGGGCTGCTATAAACAATCTGGTACAGCTATCTTTGTTGTTCTGTACTTTTTGGTCATCTGGGTTCATCTTCTTTCTGACTATAAAAAGACAGTAGCCTTTATATGATACTGTGATATTGCAACACAAGCTCAAGGATGACAGATACTTTGAAGAAACGAAATAAATAATGCCTATAAACAGATTGGACTATCTTATGGTGGCATTAATCTGCCTTCCCTTATCTAACTATTGTGTTATATGTGTCTGATAAGTGATGTGAAAGTAGTAATGATGGAAGTAGAATTTATTTTTTTTACTTATAGGAGTAGAATGCAATTATCACCAAAGAAGGAAAAACCAGTAAAGCTATTCACACTATTTGTTTTCCTAAATAAAATTATTTTCTTCAAATTTGAGTAATATTTTTTCTTCATTCTTCACTATATAAAGGCCTCACTTTATGTATTTGTAGGGTATATAAAGGAGGTCTTTATATAAACAAACTAAATGGTGCTAGGTTGTAATACTGTGGATGAGATTTTTTTTTCCTTTTTAAACCAATATTTGGCATTGACATTATTTGCGTAGAGTACTGAAGCCAAGACACCCTGACTGTAGCTACACCTAGCAAAAAAATATTCATCTATTAATTCAGCATAAAATTAACCATAACCTATTAATGGTTTTTGTTCTGTTGATTTCTCACCTCTCATAAATCTCAAATAAATGTCTTCTATACCCCTAAAATAGTTTTTTGATCACTATTTTGAGGATTTCCTTCCTTTTAAATTAGACATATGATATTGAGCCTCAAAGACTCACCCTTGTAGGAATGAATGCTTTATTCATGAGAGATTGTTTTCCTCTCAACTCTGTCATGTTGGTATTATGGCACTCCATGTTGCAAACACTGAATAAATCCTATTCACCTTATTGGAGTCCTGAATTTTGTTCTGTTCTTTTTCTTTTTGTGTATCTCTTGTTAGTTTCAGGTGAGAAAATTCCTATTCAACTTGGCTGATTAATCTTATGTTCATTAGCCTACATACCCAGGCAACTATTCATTCAAAAATTATTTCTAAAAAGTGTCAAAAGGTTTGGCCTAAAATAATAAACATCAGAGAATCAGCTAAATATTAAATTAATGGGAAACTAAGTAAATTTTTAACTTAAATAAATTTAAGTCAGAAAATCTAAAAAAAATTTACATTTATAAAAATGTTTTCATAATCTTAAACTAGATGAGAAAAGATAATAAATAAAAAAGAATTCCCTTTCCACATGCCAATATTACAAATATATGTGATGACTACTGAGCACATGTATGTACACATTTTTTAAACTGCATTCTTTTATATTACTGAGAATTGAAAGCAATTTTAGTAATCATTTAAACAGTGAGATGACACATCTATAACATGGGTGATATGTACAAAGAAACGTCATGTATACATTTAAGGAAGTGAAGTGAAAGGAATTATGGCCTCCAGTTAATGCGCAGGGGTGTCCAGCCCATGTCCTATAGGCTGCATGTAGATTATGTGAGGACATTTCTGTTTATTTGTGGTGGCAGATGTCATGAAAATTATGAATGGACTTTTAAAGGTCTTTGTGAACCTTTCACATGTAGAAGAAAATTAAGTTGTATAATATAAAATTCATATATCTTTTTAAATATGACTCTCTGAGTAAGTAATTGGCGGGTCCACATCTATGGTGCATCTTAGAAGATTACAGGTGAAACTTATTAAATTTAGAATATAAATGTCTGAACAAAATAACTAAGAAAATGCCATGAAAGCTATGTTACCCAGTTTGATGAAAGCATTTCAAATTGTATATAAAACCAGAACATTGTATCCCATGATTGCATTAATGTACACAGCTATGATTTAATAAAATAAATAAATAAATAAATAAATAAATGTTAAATATGACACTCTGAGGAAATTTTGTCTGTGGTTCTTATTACAGTCTTTGCCCTTCTCCTGTCAACCAGACATATTACATTGAATATTTCTGGAAAACAATGAAATGGTAAATGTGTGTCATCTTTGTTTTTTTAATAAAAGTGATATTCCCATTTTAATATACAAAAGAGAGGTATAAGAAAATATTAATATAATTGAAATGGTTATTTTCTAAACAATTACAGATGAATTTTAAAGGTGAATAAATCTTTAAACAGAGAAATGACAGCCTTAAAAAACAACTCAAAAATATACAAACTTACTAAATGCAGAATATAAATGTCTTGACACAATAACTAAGAAAATGCCATGAAGGCTATGTTAACTAGTTTGATGACAATATTTCAGATTGTGTATGAAACCAGAACATTGTATCCCATGATTGCATTAATGTACACAGCTATGATTTAACAAAAAAAGGAAAAAATATTAAAGAGGTATTATGGAAAGGAATATATATATACATATGGCTATACATGACATTTATGTAAACAAAAAATTATCCAGTGTTAAAGATTTTGCACACCATAACAAAAACCAGTAAGAAATATTACAATGCAAGAACTAAATTGGTAAGGTGTCATTGGTCAGCAGGTTAAATGATTGTTGAACAAGCAAATTCTTACACATAAGAACTGAATTCCCCAACTCACACCACAGAAAAGACAAGGAGCTCCTTCTGTTGTGCATGCAGACCCCAAAGTGAGGTTCTGAGCTCAGAGGCCCCCAATGTGGTCTCACCTACAGTAATTCTGGATTGGAGGAGGAGGACCATATCGTCTACACCAGTGTATGAGGCACAAAGAGCTTTGGCTCCAGGCTTTCACTACCTCCAGCTGTTGTTTCAAGTATTAAATGAATAAAGTGAGGAGTTCTATTTGGGAGATTGTGGAATTCACAAGTATATTACAAACATAAGAGATGAGAGCAACATTCTAAGTTCTGAACTCTCCACTTTAAAGATGAAACTAAGAATATTGATGTAGAGGTAAGGCATGCAGGTTTTCACTCTTCTGTAACTTCACTATAGAATAATGAAGTGTTTATGAGAATGGGTTCTAGAGGAAACATTCCTGTATAAAATAAAAGCTCTTTATAATTAAGATGATGTAGTCCATCAGAGACAATAAGAACAACCAAAGAAAACACAAAAAACAGACATAAAAAATAAACAGAAACATATATTCAAATATTTAATAAGTTGATGAATAGGGAAAAATAGATTTTTCACAAATATTTTAGGAAATTAAATGTCTAAAGGGGAAATTAAAATCTGAGTTTTGACCTCTAATTAAACACAAAATCAATTCCAAGTGGTTCATAGAGTTAAATATTTAAATATTTAATTCAGAATATAGAAAATAATTTAGGGGAGTATCTTTATGACTATAAGGAAAGGTAAATTTTCTGAAACTCTCCCTACAATATATTTACCCAAAAGATAAAAGATATTCAAAAATAGTTGATATAAGGTAAGACTCTGGAGACAGACTATGTCAAGCTAATTTTTTTTTTCCATTCTTCCCTGAAAGGCTTTATATCAGTTTTAGAACTGGACCATCTGAGCAATTGATAACACTGAGCAATCAATGGGCTCACTGCCTGATGTGAAGAGAATGCAATAAAATGGCATTAGCCTTTGTGAAAAGAAAACATTATTGCAAGTTTACTGTCAAGGAGACAAGAAGAAATCCTCAAATCTGTGTCCCCAGGCTGAGAACTGGGGCAAGTTTTATAAGCATAGGGTAATGAGGTGTGGTCTTATTGGATCTTGCAATGGGGTGATATAAGGGGTGCACTTTGATTGAACCATGCTATAATCACTTAGAATTGTTCCATTATAATAGAAAAATTCTTTTCAATTTACATATATTTTGGTATTTTTCTTATATTATTCCTATGATTATATTACATACAACATATTATCAGCGGACAATAAGAGAAGTATTTCAAGAATTTCTTGCTTTTGGCTGATGTGGTGACTCAGGCCTATAATCCTAGTACTGGGAGGCGGAGGCAGGAGAATCCCTTGAGCTTAGAAGTTCAAAGCCAGCTTGAGCAAAAGTAAGATCCCATGTCCACTAAAAATAGAAAAATTAGGTGGACATTATGGTGAATGCCTGTAGTCCAACTATTCGGGAGGCTGAGATGAAAGTATCACTGGAATCCAGGAGTTTAAGTTCCTGTGAGTTAGACTGATGCCATAGCACTCTAGCCTAGTCAATAGAGTAACACTCTGTCTCAAAGTAATAGTAATAATAATTCCTATAATAATAATAATAATAATAATGATTGTTATTTCTTCCATTCAGATGTAACTCTTCTTAATGCCGTCTCCACTAATTTTTCCCGTATTGTTATCATCTGTGGTCATTAGAATCATTATGGTACTATATGTCTTATAAGATCCATATCTATGACTGTTCTTAAGATTGTCTTTCCAATCTTCTCAAATTCTCTGTGCAAGTTTTGATGATGACAATGATATTACCTAAAGATATCAATGAAGTTTTTGGAAAAAATTTACACTATGTGTACATGAAAATGATCACATTATAACTCTCTTCTAGATAATCTATGGTTGCAGAAATTCATTTAGGATTGAGATAGAATTATAAAAAATATTTGAAAGTTTCCCTGAAGTGACAGCTTTCTAAATAATTCTACTACATACAAAGCTATATTTTGAAAAATATTGCCCTTATCTCAGACATTTCTGGAATGTTCCAATAAGCATCTAATTCATAATTTAGGTTGTTGGGTACAATTTCACCAGAATTTTAGACTCTATGAACACTAAATTAAGTGAACACTAAGTCATGATCTCAAACATCTAAGCCATTCATCTATTGAACTCTACCTTCTTTACAGGGTAGAGTTGGAGAACAGAGTTTCAGATATTACCTTGACAACTTCTTGAAAATTGTGGTGTCCAGGCCAACCACAGTGAAAAGTATTGGTCTAATACCTGTGGGAAATCATGCCTTCCATGCTATCTGTGTTTGTTTGGGTCTTGGTCATCTGTGTCTGTGATATCATATTAGTATAGTTTTGCACCTGTTCAGAATAGTTTTGTTGAACAGGCCCTCAATGTGGATGTGGCTTGCCTCCAGCTATGCCACCACTGTCATAGACACGTGTGCCCTTGTCCCATTCTCCAGGGATGCTATTCTTGTAGGAAGATGTGCCACCTGGGGCTTCAGCTTTTCTCTTTGACAGGTCAGGCAGAAGACAAAAGGGAGTTGCTAAGGGCAGGGATCAATAACCAAGTTGTGGCTAAAGATTCTTCTCTAGTTGGAACATAATGATGATGAGCCCCTAATCCTTACACTGGCCTGGATTCATGATCATATAATTAAAATTGCAAGTTTCAACTTCCATGGATTCTTTAGAAATGTTTGCTGAAGATGCATGTTTATTAATTGGTCTGCAATAAATGTGTGTATGTATGCAATTTTAACTGCTTTGTATTTGTGATCACTCCATCATCAGCTAGGTACCAGGGCTCATTCTTCAGCACTAGGAGCCAAGAATCATTGATTATCCACCTCCAGAGGGACCTATGATAGTGGGGCCAAAACTCAAAAGACCCTTTTTATGTAGAAAACCTCCTTGTTACAGTGATAAAGTGAGACAATGAAGTGATATGTGGCTGCTTTGTGTGTGTTACATAGTCTTTATGGCGTCCTTTTGCCTGTGTTTGATCCCTGAGTAAAAGATTGCCACATTTATGACCTAGGGCAGACATTCCTTCCCTTCCCTTCCCTTCTTGCCTATATTTCCTAATTCAGGGTCTTCTTGAGATAGATCAGAGGAGGGAATATGTAACCAACGGAAAAGACTTTTCCACATTTGTCACAGAACATCTGGGCAAAGGGCACTGGCTGAGAAAGGATGGTCTGTGGCACCCCATAGTCTGAAATGACACACTGTTAATAGGGATGCCTTCATGGGGAAAAGCCAGGGAGGCATGGATAGGGCCTTATGGAGCTTCTCCAGAATCAAATAACAAGGAAATCATGGTAGGACCTTACGAAGCCTCTTCCAGTCAACTCCTCTCTGGTCTGTCAGTCAGAGAGATGCCCGGTCTGGCAGGATACCTACTGTCTCACTTCTCCTCATAAAAATCACAAGACAGGAAGCCTCATTCCACACCAATTCTCCTCTAGGATGTCACTTAAAAATTCAGAAGCCTCGCAGACTCAGCAGCCTTCACAGAGACAAACTAGTGTTTTTCTGCATTGCAGCCTGAACCCAATACCAGCTGCCAGATGGAGAATCTTGGCCTAATAAGGGAAGCCTTAACCCAAACGTCATCCTACAGTTAGACCTCCTTTGTAGAGGGAGGGAAAGTAGTCAGATGTTCCATATGTTAAAGCTTTTATTTATCTAAGAAATAATTCCCAGTATTGTGAATGTTGTATCGAAAAGTGTCAGCTCAAGGGGACAAGAAAAGGTGATAAAGTCTCGATTCAGGACCAACCTCAAACTTTAGGGTGGGGATCAGGTGAAGACAAAGGGACGATGGCTGTTTCTTCAGCCCCAGAGGAACCTGGTCTGTCCCCTCATCTTTACCCCCCTTTTCCAGGCCCAACTTGCCTTCTGTATTTCTTTTGCAGGATATGTATTAGAACCCAAAGGACAGCCTGAGAGAGTAAACATTCCATCTTCAATGGGGACCTCAAGATACATAAAGAAAAGTTAGGGAGTTTCTCTGCTAACCCTAAAAGATTCATATAGGAATCTGAACACTCGCCATTGTTATTGATTGAACCTGGAAGGATGTGGGGGACTTAATCTGGCACTGCTGTTCCCTAGATAAAAGAGAATTCAGGTGGCTGGTCAGGTCTACAGAGACCAACTCTATTCCCTAAATCGACAACTCCCGCCTGGAAATCAGACAGTTCCTTGAGGAAAACTAGGATCTAAATACCAACAGGGTTAAAGAGGAGCCCACATCTTCAATCTTATGTACTTAATAAGGTGCATGAAACCTATTCAGGTAAAACCAATTAACCTTTCCAAGTTAACAGAGGTGGTGCAGGGAAAGGAGGAAACCATATCAATACTTATAGAAAATTTATAGAAGCTGCCAAAAAGTATACCAACATGGCCCCAGGTCAGCAGAGGCAGAAATAATAATAAATACCCACTTCTTTAACAACTCTTCCTCTGATATCAATAGGAAACTACAGAAACTGGTCTAGGGACCCCAGACAGACATCACTCAGCTATGGCTGGTGGTCTCCACTGTCTACAACAACTGGGACATGGACATAACACAGAAGGACTAAAAAAAGGTCCAAATTATTGGATGTAACTATTGCCTGCAGTGGCCTCGTGAGCACTCTGAGGGGCCTCAGGATGGTGGAAAGACCTATTCTTGGTGTGGGAAATGCAGAGACTTTAAGAGAGAGTATCAAGTCAGCCCCAAGATGTCTAAAGATGAAGTGGGAAAAGTCATGAAACCCAGGTGGCCCTGGAAAACAAGTGAACAACCAGGCTATGGGGCATAGGACTGTCCCTCAAATGGAAGGAATAGTCAGGAGAATCCCAAACTCTAGTACTCACGGTCACAAATGACCAGGGCCTGAAGGGGTGTGCATGTGACACTGGCTCATCATACCATCCAGGACACACATGAACAATTCCAGATAACCCTGGATGTGGCTGATAAGCAAACTTCTTTTTCCTATTTGATATGGGAGCCACTTATTCAGTTGTAAGAACCTGTGGCAGACCCCTGACAGGGAAGTCTACTGTGTAGTTGTTGACATTCATGCACACTCCACCAGAAGGTATTTTACTCCCATCTTATTATGTAGCTGGGAAGGAATAGTAAACCACCAATTTCTGCTTTTCCCAGAGGTTCCAGTATCATTGTTAGGAAGAGACTTTTTAGTCAAATTAGGCCTTACATTATAATTACAAACCCATACTATTATGTTCATGGGTAACCTCTGATATGACTTTGAGGGGGAACATAAGACACCAATAAGCTTGGACAGTATAGATATAAAAGTTTGGGTGAATGTAAATCTAGGAAATTCAGTGAGGTTCCACCTGTAAAGGTGACTCTATAAACAGGAATTCCCTTTCACTGTAAGAGGACAGTACCTATTGTCCCCAGAAATGTGAGAAAGAATTGCCCCAATTATTTTTTTATTAAGTTCAATACATATAGATCATCAATAATATGCATATGTGGGGTACAATGTATTAATTTTTTTATATACTATCTGACATGTTTATATCAAACCATTCAACATATCTTTTGCCTCATTTACTTGATTATTGTGTTAAGACATTTGTTCTACACATGACAGATTTGACTAGTATCCTTGCAATATGCTCCATAGGTGTGTTCCCACCTTTTACCCTCCCTATATCATACCTTCCACCTCCCCTCCCTCTCACTCCATTTCTCTCCTTCATCATGGGCTATAGTTGTGTTCTGTCTTTCATAACAAAGTGTGAGTAAATATAAGTAGGTCTCATAGAAGTACTGAGTACATTGGATACATTTTCCCCCATTCTTGAGACACTTTACTCAGGAAAATATGTTCCAGGTCCCTCCGTGTAAACATAAAAGAGGTAAAGGCTCCACCTATTTAAGGTTACACAGTATTCCATAGTAAACGTATACCATGATTTATTAATCCATTCATGGATCGAAGGGCACTTGGGCTTTTTCTATGAATTGGCTACCGCTAATTGAGCTGCACTGAATAATCTGGTCAGATATCTTTTTTGCAACATGATTTTTGGCCTTTTGGATATATTTCTAGCAGAGGAATTGCAGGATCCAATGGCAGGTCAATTTTTAGATCTCTGAGTGTTCTGCAAACTTCTTTCCAAAGGAACATATTAGTTTGCATTTCCACCAGCAGTGGAGAAGTGTTCCCTTTTTTCTACATCTACACCAACATCTGTAGTTTTGGGATTTTGTTATGTGGGCTATTCTTACTGGAGTTAGATGGTAACTCAAAGTGATTTTGATTTGCATCTCTCTATTGATTAAAGATGATAAGCATTTTTTCATGTCTCTGTACACTGTGCACCTGTTTTCTTCAGAGAAGCTTCTTATTAATAATAAAAGAACAAGTGATCCCATTTCACTATGGGCAAGAGACTTGAATTGCCTTGAGTTAACAACAATTATTAGAAACTGGAATGTTAGTGACATGATCATCCCATTGTAATTCTGGCAGTAAAGGAACCAAATAGAAAATAGAGAAAGGGTGTGCTGGGTCATGCCTGTAATCTCAGCACTCTGCAAGGCCTAGATGGGGCGCATTGCTCCAACTCAAAAGTTTGAGACCAGCCTGAGCAAGAGTGAGACACTGTCACCAAAAATAGCAAGGCATTGTGGCAGATGCCTATGGTCCCAGCTACTTGGGAGGCTGAGGCAAGAAAATTGCTTGAGCCCAAGAGTTTTAGGTTGCTGTGAACTAGGACGCCATGTCAAGATCCAGGGCAAGAAAGTGAGAGTCTGACTCAGAAAAATATAATAAAAGAAGGCTATTGAGGGTGTGAGAATTACTAGTGTGGCAGTCATTACCCTACAACCAGTCTTCTGAAAACCATATACAATCATATTCCTATTCCACTGGGATCAGCCTAGATTTCACTTTTATATCTAAAGGATGCTTTCTTTTAAATTTTTTTACACCAGACAATTAATTCTTCTTTGCTTTTGAATGCAATGTCTAGACAATTGATGTGAAACATCCTTCCTCAGGCATTTTAGAATATCTCTCATTTTAGAGTATCCCTCACTATTTTTGTAGTGCTTGGGGGAGCACTACAAAAGCTGCTCATAGAACTAAAGTTAGAAGCTCAAAACAAACCAGTCCAGTATGTTGATGTACTTATCCACAGCCTTTCTTATGAGGATTCTGTTATAAGCACAAAACTACCATGGAGTTCGTGGGGAACTCTTGTCAAACTGTTAGAAGGGAAACCTAGGGTCATGGAGGATTGAGCCCTCTCACCTCAATCCTCCTGTTGTTAACCACTACCACTTGTGTCATCCCATTCCTGTCCTCATTTATTCAAGACAGGGTAAAAAAGGTGTCAGCCACAGTTGCTACCCAATTTCTACTAGCTAGATGCTCTCCCAAAGTACCCCAAACCCACACAGTCCTACTAAACCCTGACTCATCCCACAAAGGACAACTATGACTCTGTTCAGCTGGAAGCAGTTTAAAGAGACTAACCATCATTCTTATCACCCCTTTTTAAAAAAATCAAGAATGTTGGGGGGCCTAGCACAGCCCTACACAAACCTTCTCCCATTCCTGTCCTCCTAAGACAAAGGACACAAAGAAATTAGCCCCAAACACATATTTTGCACCAAAGAACCCTAACTCACCAAAGCCATTGGGCAAGTTGTAGAATTTGCTCATCCAATATAGTTCCAATAAAAAGGGTCTCTAAATGCCCCCCCCCCAGCAGATGCCATCTTTGCACTGCCCAGGAGGGTAACTTGCTATCCCTTTTCAATCAACTTGTCCTAAACTTCTCTGCTCCCCCCGGATCTGGTCTCTGAACACTACTACTTAAACCCTTTAGTATCCAGTTTTTTTGTGATCTTGACCATTATTGGTATTGTCAGGAGAACTTCCCATGGTCCTGTCCACTTCTTAGGAAGCTGTTTGTTTCATGCCCTGAGCAAAAAACTGTCTTTCAGCTGGAAAAGATCGAGGTTTTATTTAAGAGAAACAAAACCCCTAGGAGAGGTAAATTTTTAAACAATAGCCAAAACTTCATGCAAATGATGTCAATACTTTTGGATATATATGTCAGTCTCCTGCTGAGAACAAAGTTGGATTGGGGATTTCTGGAAGGGTTTTCAGATATTACTTCATAAGGTCTTATACTTAGCCCACTTCTGGGGGCCACTCGCATTTGGAGCAGTGCTAAAGGCAAAATCTGAGCTCAACGATTCTCTTGTCAGAGTTTAGCTGTAATTTTCTTTAATGTATGGTTTATTTTCTCTGCATTTCCTGAAGACTGAGGTCTCTATGCTGAATGCAATCTCTATGTGATATGCAGATGTTTACTTACAAATCTGGGTGATTTTTTTCTATGAAGGTAGATCCATTATTACTCTGTAGTTTTTTTGGTTATCCTTGGCAAGGAATTATTTCCCAGAGTAAACATTTCACTATCTCATGAGAATTTTCTGTGCAGGTCAAGAAAATCTTCACCCACCCTGAAAAAGGATCCACTAAAACCAGCAGATATTTATACCATTTGCAAACAGGCATTTGTGAAAGTCAAACTGGCAGACCCCATGTGATGAAGGTGACAGGAGTCTGTTGGGAATCTAAGCATGCCTTTCCTCACTCATCTTTTAGCAAAGTTGTGGTGTCAGGTATGGTACACCTTTTGTGTTTTTTGTCCCTCATCTTCTTTATCATATTCAGGTTGATGTTCTGTTAGGTTTATTTGTGGAATTACAGGTTCTATAATCTCCTGGTGAGCAGGAGCTCTTTATTAGCCAGCTGATTGTCTTGTGACACTGTATCCATTCCCTTCTGATGTCCTGGGTAGTGGACAACGGTCACATTAAGGGACTTTTATACTACCTCTATTAATCTTAAAATTTTTGATGTGTGTTTCATCTCTTTGTTATTTGCTGTCAGCAGTCCCCATTCATTCCATATATTTCCAAATGCATGCAAAACAAGGTAAGTAAACTTAAAGTCAGTATACATGTTCAAATTTTTCCTTTGTGACATCTCCAAAGCTTTATTTGAGACCACTAATTCAGGCTTTTGAGCCAATGTCCCTCAAATTAAGATTCCTGTCTGCTGAAAACCAACCCAAATAATAATTGTATAACCAACTTTTAATTTTCTGTTTTCAACATAAGTATTTCCTTCAACAAACAGAATTCAATCTACCAAATGTATGGGGTTGCTCTGAACATCCAGGAGGCTAGAAAGTACTTGTTCAATTACCTCTGTACAGTCATGTTCAATGGGGCCTGGATTTAAGACAGGTAATAAGGTGATAAGATTTAATTTATTTTTATAGTTTCATGTCTTAAGTTTA
>CAUYON010161589.1:0-16292 GCA_963573935.1 Arctocebus calabarensis | reverse complement strand
GGAGTTGTGGCAGGCAGTTGTAGTCCCACCTACTAGGGAGGCTGAGGCAAGAGAATTGCTTAAGCCCAAGAGTTTGAGGTTGTTTTAAACTATGAAGCCACAGTACTCTACAATGGGAGACAGAGTGACACTCTGTCTCGACAGAGAAAGAAAGAAAGAAAGAAAGAAAGAAAGAAAGAAAGAAAGAAAGAAAGAAAGAAAGAAAGAAAGAAAGAAAGAAAGAAAGAAAGAAAGAAAGGAGGGAGGGAGGGAGGGAGGGAGGGAGGGAGGGAGGGAGGGAAGGGAAGGAAGGAAGAGAAGGAAGGGCTAGATAATATATTTTATGTATATGGGTTATGTATTAAGTACAAAGTACTCAGCTGAAACATTTTGAAAGCCCAGAGAGTGAAACAATGGAAATCACAATTTAATATTAGGCAATTTAACTATTAATTAAGTTAAAGGTAGAATGAGTGACAGTGTTAGCTTTTATTGTTTGAATATGTCTAAATATATAATTTTAACTATCAGTAAAATCTTTTGCAAATCTAATTTAAAGAGATTTAAAAAGTTTAAAGTTTTAGAAAAAAGATAAAATCCGTGAACAATATAAGTCAACATATTAAAATACTTTCACTTCTTGCTCTGAATTGATTTTTTTCATTGATTTCTTTATACATTGATTGTTTTCTTTGTGAAAAGCTTAATCAATCTGAACATTCATGGATAAATTTATATTATAGAGCATCTGGTGATGAAATGTAAAAATAAAATCTTAATTGTATCTTCCACTAGTTCTGCTGTGTTAATTCAAGACAAGCCACTCAAGTATTTGGACAGATGGCAGCAGCAGCCGTATTAGCCTCTGATTTCTCTACAGGGAAGCTCCAGAAAGTACAGCTCTTAGGATATGTGCTTGTCTGCCTAGTTTCACACTTCGAAATGCTCGACAAATGCTGATTTATTCACAGCCAAATGTTTTTCTATCTGATTAAGCAGTTTTCTACTTCAGTAAGCATGTAATATGGAGGTAGCTGAATTTCCACACTAAGGAGTGAAAAAACAATATTTATAGTTTGGAAATAAAACAATCTGGAGGCATCAGGACTGTTACGATCATAAAGAGCCTCACAGGGAGTAAATTTCTGATGAATCCACACCATAGGGTTAAAAAGTTAAAGGCTTAGTTTTAACAGAGAATAGGACTGGGTTATGTTTATATAATAAACAAAAATTTTGAAAGACTGAGTTCATAATAAATTATCTTGAAGTCTGATTCTTGTCACTTATGATTACATTACTCTTTAAAACAAGAGGACACGAGCTGTACAAGTTAGCATTTTATTGAATTTGTTTCAGCTTACCTTTTGAATAACAGTTTTAGTTTCTACTTGGAAAAATGAATACAAGTAATCGCTAATTCTGGGTGACCTTTTTTTAATAGCACCGATTAAATTGATAGAAGGAAGCTGAAAATCCTTAGATGTTAAACCACACATAACTTTATTTTTATGTAACACAATTTTATATTTACAAATTTCAGTATTCAATGAGAAATGGAATGGTACATAATAGTAATACTATGTTAAAGAAAGGCGATTGATAAACTGAAAGGTTAAGTGGTCCCTGTTCAAAGCTCCATACTTTTGACTCACTCTAAAACTCACTGTATTCTTACTGCCATCATGATCACATGCCCAATATCAGGTGTGACATTTACATTTGTTAGTCCAGAAATGCTAATTGATTATCAACCATGAGCCTGACATGGTCTAAGAATCAAAAACTTTACTCAACAAAATAAATATATCACACCTCTTTACTATCATGCCTTGTAAATTTTGGTCTGTTAAAAATATTTGTGGATGATAACATATTAAAGTCGATTATTACAGGATAAATCCTCAAGCAGTAGATTACAATATACAAATACAAATTGTCTTAAATTCATTTTCATTGTCATTCTAATCTGCAAAACTCTCTCCTAAGGACAAGCCATCCTACCAAAGTACATCTCTTCCCCAGGTTCCCTGGGGACTTCTTTTCTTGTTATTTAGGTTAACACATTCTTTCTGATCCAAGAGTTTGCTGTGAGTACTTTCTTTTTGTCTATCCTTCTGCCCCTTGCCAATACATACACATATTTTAGAGAATCTAGTGAACACCATCATGTCATTCATCAATTAAAAAGACATTTGCTGATAGTCATCTAAGTTTTAAACACTGGAAAAACAAAGATAAAAAAATAGTCTTTTTTCTCCAGAATTTAACTGTCAGCTCCCGTATTCATGTGCTTAAACTTCATGGCATCAACATTTAGTCTGATGCTCTCTCAAAAGCCAGATTCCTACCCTCGCTCACCAGAGATTTATATTCTGTGGTCTTCGGAAGAGGACATTCATTCTATACCTTGAGAAAGCACTCGGATAATTCTGGTGCACTCAGGTGACCCACCACAATTACACTTGCTTCAATTCTAGGTCTGATTTTATGTAGGAATTCTAATATATAATAGTTTTCCTTTTCTATAATAAATACCATTACTTAAAAATATATTATATTTGAGATTATGAGCTTTACATATGTTACTTCATTAATGTTCATAACACTCTTTGTAGGGTATGATTACCTTCACTTAAAAGATTAGAAAGCAATGTTGGTGAATTTAAATAAGTTTAGGGAATATCCATATCCATTCTTTCATTGAATGCAGTTCTTGAGCTCCCACTATGTAGGTACTCTTTTAGTCTCTGGAAATATAGCAGAGAAAAAAGTAGGCAAACCTTCCATGGAGTGAAGGTAGCACAGAATGTCTATACATGTCCTCTGTGTCATAAGGCTCCCATGTCCCTGAAATGTCCTCCTCTTCAATTTCTGGTAAATAGATTCCTGTCATGTCCCTTGTGTCTGAGATCTCACATTCCAATCCTTTCACAACAGATATTTTTAAATGGAGATTAACAAATTTTTAGACAGTACAGGGGTGAACTTCAGGAAGGTCAATCAACACTCTTGAAATGTTAGTTTTTCTCCCTTGGGAAAGAGTCACTACGATCCAGCAGATTCTCAAAAGAGGGTGTGATCTGGAAAATATTAGTGGCAAGAAGTGACAGTTCATGAGAAAAAACTCAAATAGTCTCTTTGCCTTGCAGAATATATATATTACCTTTGGGTAAACAGGGTGGGGAGAATTATCTGAAAAAGTAACTAGAATAGAAGGAAAGCTTATTTTCAGAAAGGGATAGAAATGTACAGGGATTTCATTGAAGGTGGGCTACCAGAAAGAACAAGGAGCCAAAAGTGACATCATAATCTGATGTTCTTGATGTTGACTTTAAAGAAATGGAAGTAAGGAAGAAGAGTAGCTGATGTGAAATAGAAGTCTTAATAAAACACAATTTAGATATATTGGCTCAGGGTGGTGTCAAGTATTTCTAATAATATAGAAGATTAAGTAATACATAAGGTTAAGAACTTAAGTCCATAAGTTCAATGTCTTTAGCAACAAGCTATAGACTATTTGAGCAATTATTTTTAGCAGAAACATGAAAATGTTGAAGTAAGTTAAATTTTAAAGAAAAATATTAGAAGAAGAAAAGAGAAATAGGTACAGAAATTAAGGGGGAAGTAAAAGGGAGCACGGGTGGCAAGAATGTTATGAAATGCCCCAGCTTATTTCAAGAAAAGGTTTATTCGAGTAGGTACTGTTGGAATAAATACTTAACACTGATTTAAAACAATTTAAGACTTGATTTTTGTAAAGTATTTTTCAAAACTACATATTTTGACATATAATATGCTTCTCTCCCAAATTCCCTAATGTAAAGGAATATAATATTCTTCTCCCCCAAATTCCCTAACACACTTCTAAAATATTTAGAAGGACTATTCAAGAAGATCTAATAAAAGCCTTAAAAGGGTTAGAAGGTACACGATTATATTAACAATTACACACAAAGAATAGTTACATATTGGGGCTGCGTTCCAAGCAAATTGGGACATATGTGTACCCTAAGTCTAATAGATGTAAATTTAATGATAAAGTATTTCAGAGGAAGAAAGAAGTTATGTGATTAATTTACTCAAAAACTTATACTTTATTAGGAGAGATATCCTGTAAGTATATTCTCTATATACATATAAGAGAAATATATAAACACAGATTCATAACAATGTCTTATTAACTTAAAACACTAAAAAATAATAATGATGTAAACACTTGTGTTTATTAAAATTCATGTGTATATGTACATATGAAATGTACAGATACATATATGGGCATAACAGATGAGAGACTTTTTTGTTATCAGGGAACACAAAGCAGAATGGGAAGACAGAGAGTTAAACAACAATACAATAAAGTGGCTTTAGAATTAAATTTCATTATTAATAACAGGATCCTTCCCATATGCTGTAACTGAAGTGCCGTTTCCTTTATGTCCTCCACCAGAGTTCATATTCTTAACCCTTAACTACCAATATGGAAATAGAAATAAACACAGAAGAAGTGTAAAGAAAAGTGCACTTAACTCCAACTAGGGAGTGAAAGAAAGTCATTCCAGAGGAAGTGGAATTTGGGTTACATCTTGAAGAGTGTTGGAAAAAGGACATTGTAGGTAACACATGTGCAAGTCCATGGAAGTGTTTCATCTGCTTAGGGAGCAAATGGCAGTGAGATTGGGCTGGCTGACCTGTGAGGTGGGCAGGAAGTAGTAAGAGTCATGTTCTGAGAGCCCTAAATTCATGAATTTAAGGTTTTGATGTTATGTCGGAAGGAAAAGAGTTATTTAAAAATATGTTTGTTCTCATGTTGGGAATACACTAATATTATTTGGGTTCTAAAATAATCTTCACAGTTGCAGAAAAAAATATATAAGAGAGAAAATAGACCACAGCAATAGAGAAAAAAAGAATTCTATTTTAATCATCTATATTGTTGA
This sequence comes from Arctocebus calabarensis, assembly GCA_963573935.1. Lineage (NCBI taxonomy): Eukaryota > Metazoa > Chordata > Mammalia > Primates > Lorisidae > Arctocebus > Arctocebus calabarensis. The sequence goes on along the minus strand of CAUYON010161589.1, from coordinate 11,373 downwards.
TGAAGCATAAATTAAGTTGGAGCAATATAAAGAAATGGAAAGGGCAAGAGGGATTTTATTTTATTTATTTATTTATTGGTGATCTTCTGGACTTTATAGTTTTAATCAAGTATTAGAACAGAACATCAAGATAATATCTTTTATATAAAATGGCATTTTCAATCTTTTGTGAAACTCATTAACTTACGTTGATATTTCTTATGTTATTACAACATATTTCTTTTTCTCATCTCAGACTTACGTGTGCTTTTTAAATAATTAATTAATTAATTATTATTAAATCATAGCTGTGTACATTAGTGCAATCAAGGGGTATAATGTGCTGCTTTCATACACAATCTGAACTATTTTTATCAAACTGATTAACATAGCCTTCATGGCATTTTCTTAGTATTGTATGAAGACATTTGTATTCTGCACTTAGTAAGTTTTGCCTGTATCCTTCTAAGTTGCACTGTGGGTGGGGCCCCACCAATTACCCTCCTACTCAGCCCTACTATGAAGCTAATTTATAGCTTTCATATGAAGGCTATAACCCAACTATAGCACAAGAATATGGGAAAAGGGGCAAGGGAGGGGAGAGGAGGGGCGAGATTAGGGTAAGAGAGATTTTAAAAACTTAGAAGGAATATTCAAAGGAGATCTAATAAATGGTTTAAAAGGGTTAGAAGGTATACTATTATATTAACAGTTATGCAAAAAATAATAGTCATATATTGGGGCTGTTGCAAGCAAATTGGAACATATGTGTACCCTAAGTCTAATAGATGTAAATTTAATGATAAAATATTTCACAGGAAGAAAGAAAGTGAGAATGGTTTGTCAGGGTTCAAATCTTGATCCATTCCTAATTGTGCTGTAACAACATTCAGCAAGTTGTTTAACCTCCACCAACTTTAGTTTCTTCACTTTGAGTATAACAAACTTTTATGATAATTAAATAAGTAAATACATGTAAAATATTTAGCATAGTGACAGACATATAGCCTGAGCTATATAGAGTTTCCTCTTAAAAGGGGAGATATGGAGAATGTGAAATTTGGATTGGGCTTTGAAGATTGTATACAATTTGAAAAATACGAAAAGGAGATAAAGCATAAAGATAAGATATCAGATGCATTTAGGAAATGGAAAATAGTGCAGTTCAACTGAATTGCACAGAATGGAGAGTGAAGGGGTGTAGGCCAGGAGGTGCAGTTGGAAAGCAGTGTACTAGGAACATGAAATGCAAAACATTTAGCCTTATTCAGTAAGCCATAGAATATCACCAAAGTGTTTTCACCAGGATTAGCCTCTGCAAATAGATTAGATTTAAGATGGGGCTAATAGATGTGGATAAAGACCACAGTATTATTTGTTGTAGGCAAGATTACGGCTGAGCTCTGTCTTAACCAATGGCCTTCATCTTTTCACTCTGCCTCTCTGATTCTTTATGTACTCTGCTGCCATCGCCATGGTATGCTGAATCATAACTGGATGAATACATGTTTTGAAAAGCATGAAAAGTGAATAAAGGTCAAAATTCATCTCTGTAGACATCTGTGTCACCTTATATAAATCATAGAGTTTCAATGTTCTTAGCTTTAAAAGGAATGGATTTTGCTCACAGTGTTTGGAGTATATAAAATTTCCAGTTTTCTAAAACTTTTTCCATTAAACTTCTGCAATGGCTTCTTCGCATGCACTTCTACAGATACCCTTAAAATAAAGCCCCCTTACTGAAGCTACTTGAGCTTATATTCATCTACTATTTAATCAGTCTTTAGCCACACAAAAATTATTTTATGGGAATTAAGTATTGTCTTTCTTGTCACCTACTGAGCACTTAATAAGAGGTATCTAGTTTATTACAATGTTAAGATCAGAAATATCCCATCCAGAGAGAAAAAGTATTGTGTAGTGGATGAGAGAAAAGAATACAGAAAGTAACTACTGTTCAGGAACCCCGGGTCTGGCACTTACCAGATGGTCCAGAGGAAGTTACTTAGTATATTTAATTGGAGGTAATAATATTACCAGTTTATTCCAAAAAGATCCAGTGAGGCAATATTTGCTAAAAATGTTTAAAATATGTTCTGAAAAGTATTAAGTGTGGATTAGCACATGATGAAAAGATAAAATAAATAAACAATTAAATAAAAATAATACCTCATTAAACTTTCCCATGGAACATTCAATCACAACTATAAGTAACTGATAATTCTTTACCTGATATAACTCTAACCATCTAAACTTCAATCCTGTTTTCCTGTATGTATTTCCTTAAATATTAGCTGTTTTATCTTCATCCAGAAATTTATAGCTCATCATTCCAGCATGTAATACTTGTCTTTTGTTTTTACTACATTCAAGTCTAGAAATGCAATAGACACTCTCTAAGTGTTTGTATAATACAATAATTAAAATACTTAAGATGTATTAAACTGGGAAAATAAAATAATATGTATCATAGTGTTTCTGAATGAGAAAAAAATATAAAACCAAAGGCCTAAATAATGTACTTCATGATTATAACTCCAATCTTTTATAATGAGGGATACATTTTTCTAAATTAATTTATGCATTAATACTTTCTTAAATCAAACTTATTCAATCTATTTACAATAATTCATATTAGACAAAATATGAACTGCATTAAAATTATGTCACTAAATGCACTTGAATTATTATAATAATGGCAAGAATGGTTGGGAAGTGACATTCAGTAATATAGGAATTATAATGCAAAACATAACAAGGAATGTAAGAAACAGCTTTCAGTATTTAAAGAAATTTTAGCATCTAACAGAGGTATGTGCACTTTGGTTACATACATTTTAAGTCAAAGTTGTAAGTGTGCCCTTCACCCAGAATGAGTTAAATAGAGGGTGTGTTCATTATCTCAGGAGTGAACTTCTGATAAAAGGATGAATTGGCCCCATCTGCTCTCTGCCTTGCATGCTTACTTGCCCTTCCACTGTGTTATAACACAGCATGAACCCTCACCAGATGCCAGCATCTTAATCTTGGATTTCTCAGCCTCTAGACTGTTTGCCAAATAAATTCTGTTTTTTTTTTAATAAATTATGTAGTCTACGGTATTCTCTATAGTAGCAAAACAGACTAAGATACAATGTATTGTTATTACCCTCATTTTATGAGAGAAAACTGAGGCACAAGAAGATAAAGAAAGTGGCCCAAGTCCATAGGCCTAGTAACAAAGGAAGGCAGGATTCAGACTCAGGAAATTTAATTCCGTAGGCCAAAAAGGAGGACACAGTTTACATTATGAAATTGTGTTACTTTTTTTTGTAATTTATCTTATTTGGTAAAAAACACTTGAAATGACTAATTTTGTGTTTACAATATTCATATTTAAGATTTTATCATAACAATATATAAAATGTTCAAGAACATCATTCTGGTTGTCATCTTCCTTTATACAAAATAAGTACTTAATTTGGTAATAAAAAAATTTGCCAACTGTTTAAATAATTCCAATATATTTTTCACCTATGCAAATGGACAAATAACAGCTACAGAAAGCTGATATTAACTAAACATGTTTCTCAGAAATAATGACTTAATATTCATATCAAAAATATATTTTTTTCTCTCGTGGTTTATCAAGTTGATAGATAAAATAGATATCTTTACCTAAAATAAAAACTAAATGTTTACCCATAACTGAGTCTTGCGCAAACTCTACACAAATTTTGAATAGTGGACAAGTACTCTCAGATTTTTGTGACAACTAATCTTGGATACAAAAAGCAAAACACTATTTATTGTCACCACAGAAATCAAATCTCCTAAGTCTTGCTCATGTTGCCACCACTCTGTTATTTTGGATGTTATAGTAACATGTTTCTGTTCTATTCTCCATGTCAGCTAGCTTCTGGAAATTTCCAGCTTCTTTTATCTACGACTATAACCTACACAGTGCTAGATTTCCTATGCTTTGTAATTTTGCACATTGCATCACTGCAGTTCTACACTCTAATTTGTATTGATTTTGACCATTTATATTTATCATAAACATATCCCCCGACAAAGGTCTAACTGGGACAGTTGCTTGAACATAGAGTGTTGCTAATAAGATTTTGTTTTCCTCATAGCTTGCCACTAGCTCACTAAATGGGCAGTATTTGCCTTTGTTGACCATAGTTGGCACAGTAACATTCTAACGGAATGGCAGCCCCGAGACATGTCCTGATTGCAAGGAGAAGGAGAGTAAAGCTTAAAGAAAAGTGGCCCATCTTATCATGTTAGAAGTTACAGAGCAAATGTTGGGAATGCAAGAGTAACTGGAAAATGAAAGAGGAAAATCCTAGAAAGAAAAGGATCACAGAAGGGGAGCTACAATGCTACATACAGATTGCTCACAACCTGGGATAACTCTTCAATTAGCCATATATAGGCCAAGACATGAAGGTCCCTTATGAAAAGATAGGAAGGTGAAAAACTTGAAAATTGCTGAGCACAGATGTGGATAGCTGCCTGGTGCTAGCAAAAGAGAATCTAAAGCTCAAATCCCTCCCAGTGAAAGGGGGTTTGTAAGCATCTGAGGCACTTCATGACCTAGGTAGTAAAGAGAAAATCTTTGCCCTAAATTAAAGATCACTGAATAAAGACAGTTCCAAAAACATATGTTCTAGCAAAGTATAAATCAAAGTTTCCCAAAACAAAGAATAGTTAGCCAATAATTTCAGTGCCTCTTAGAATGAAAATAAGGATTAGTAAGAGGAATGTAGCAAAATCTAGAGTTTCTATAATAAATTTGTAAAATATTAACAATATATTACTAGATACACAAAGAAAGATGTAACCCTTAACAAGGAAATCAAAAACAAAAATTGAAGTGATCCTAAACATGATACAGAAGTTGGAATTAACAGACAAGAATTTTAAAATAATTATTATGAAGACATAAAGAAAAATATAGTATAATGAGTGACAGAGAATCTTAGCATAGAAATGAAAATTATTTATAAATAAACAAATGAAAATTCTAGACCTTAAGAGTATAACAACTAATGTCTGAAATCCACTGACTGGGTTTAATAGATTGTGGAGATCAGATAAAAAAGTTAATACATGTTAAATAACATTTATTGAAAACAAGTTAAAATAAGCTATTCAATCTAATTAACAGAGAAAGCAAAATATAAAAATTAATGGAGTATCTAGAAGACAAAACCAAGCTAATATACACGCAGTTGAGGTTCCCAGAGGATAAGAGAGATAGAAAGGGATAGAAATAATGTTTAGAAAATCATTCCGAGGTCTTTACCAAAGAAAATTTTGAAATTTGACTTAAAAAATACATACTTGTGAATAATGGAAAGAATTAAAATTAGCGGAAGGTAAATACAGTATTTGACTAAATATCTAAAATGTATTCTTTTCTTGAATTCTTTAAAACACAATTGACTGATCAAATCTATAATAATAAAAATTTGGGGTATTTATAACATGAAATTTAATTTTAAAAACGCATTCTTGGATCAAGCACAGTGGCTTACACCTGTAATCCTAGCACTTGTGTGGCCAAGGCAGGATTGCCTGAGCTCTGGGTTTCGAGACCAGCCTGAGCCAGAGCTAGACCTTATTTCCAAAAATAGCTGGATGTTGGGGCAGGAACATATAGACCCAGCTGCTTGGGAGGCTGACAGGCAAGAGAATCACTAGAGCCCAAATGTTTGAGGCTGCTGTGAGCTATAATGACATAGCACTATACCGAGGATGACAAAATGAGACTCTGTCTCAAAAATAATAAATAAAATAAAATAAAATAAAAATGCATGCTTGTGAGTCCTACTCAAGATTAATGTCACAAAAATTACATTGGCACATCATAATCAAACTAGTAAAATTAAACAAGGAAGATAGTAATGTTATAAAGTTCTAGGAGACACGTAAAAAGACACATACTCTGCAGAATAGCAATGATAAGAAAATTTAAATATTACAACAAATAAATATCTAAAGACAACTTGATATTTGTTTAAAGTACTACCAAGAAGACAAAAAAGAAATATCAATTAAGAAGCAGACTCCAGAAAAATATTCTTCAAAAATGAAAGAAAAAATAAGGATACCTTAATATATAAAAAGTGGAAGGGATTTGTTGGTACAGACTTCCATTATAAAAGACACTAAATTTCTTCAGGCTGAAAGGAAATAATACCAGATGGAAACTTGGGTTAATGGAAAGAATAAAATGTAGTAGAAGATAAATACAGTATTTGAGTAAATATCTAAGATTTATTCTTTTCTTTTCTTAATTTAAAAGACTATTAACTGATTGATTCTATAATAAATAACAATAATTTGAGTACATTTATAACATGAAAAATTAACATATGACAGGAAACTAGCTAAAAGGTTAGGGGGCATAGATGGAATTATACTGCTATAAGATTTCACACTTATAAGGCTGGGTGCTACGGCTCTTGCCTGGAATTCTAACACTCTGGGATGCCAGGGCAGGTGCATCACTTGAGCTCAAGAGTTCCAGACCAGCCTGAGCAAGAGCAAGACTGTGTCTCTAAAAATAGCCAGGCACTGTGGTGGGCACCTGTAGTCCCTGCTACTCAGGAGGCTGAGGCAAGAGGATTTCTTGAGCCCAAAAGTTTGAGGTTGCTGTTAGCTATGATGCCACAGCACTCTATCTAGGGTGACAAAGTGAGACTCTGTCTCAAAAAAAAAAAATTACATTTATAATAAGTGGTATTTACATTAATTCAAGGTAGAATGTGATAGTAACACACATATGCATCCTAGAGCAACCACTACAAAGACACACACACACACACAGCGTGAGTGTGAGAGAGAGAATGAGAATCAGCCAGCAGAGGATGTTTTGCCTCTTTTTCTAAACACTTACATTTTTTTGTACTATAGCTCCTTGCCACAGTAATAAGGAGAGAAAAAGTAATAAATGTCGTAAATACAGGAAAGAAAGATATAAAACTGGCTACCACAAAATTGTGCATGAGAAAAGCCCTAGAGAAAATGAAATAAATTATTTTACAGAATGTATAAGCAATCCTTCTTCTCAAGCTACAGTAAACAACAAATGAGGTATTGACATAGTACTGGCAGATAAATCAAGGAAAGTGACCAAGGACATCCGATGGATTTAAAGAAAGTCTTTTCAATAAATGGGGCTATAATGAGTGGTTGATTTGCATTGAAATAGATGTCTTTGGTCCTTGATTTTATATATTTATACTAAATATGTAAAATTTAATTTAACTTTATTACAGAACAAAACGTAAAATTTAAAACTCTAAAGTTCCCCAAACAAATCCTGGGACAATGTCTTTCAGAGTTTGTGACAATTAAATAGTTGTTAGAGAGATTATTTTTTAAAAATAATCATAAAATTAAAAAATGAAGTTTTTAAAAATTCAACATTTCTGATTGGCAAAAGTCATCAGGAGTACAATAAGAGGACATGCTACAAGTTGAGAGAGTAGTTTAAAGTGCATGATTCCGATAAGGAGCTTGTCACCAGAGTCTATAAGTAATTCTATCAGCTCAACCAGGCCAACAAACCCCCGCCCCCAAATGTTGAAACACATTCTTCTTAGTAAAATATCACAAGAATGGAAAAGCAAATATCCAATGTACTCAGTACTAATACGAATCCAGTAGGTGATCTAATACACACGTAAAGAAGGGAAAAACTCAATTCAATTGAAGATCAGGGAGAAGTCAGGGGGGAGGGGAGGAGGGAGGGAAATTGATGTGCTCCCACTTAATGGGCACAATGTGAGGTATATGGCACGCCTCCTGGGTGTGGGACACAACTGCAACAGGTACTATACCTAACAAATGCAAACTTTATAACCTAATTCTTTCTACCCTCAAATTAACCTGAAATTTAAAAAAGACAAGAATTTAGACAGTTTATTAAAGCAAATATATCAACATCTATATATGAAAAGCTGTCCAATATCATTAGTTATTAGTTAAATGATATGGCAAAGAGAATTCTCTTCACTCACATTAAAAAAGGTAAAATTAATGTTAACATCTCACTGTAACCCTTATCTTTCAGTCATCCTATATATCACTCCCTACAGGAGAACAGCTGGCTATCCATGTGTCCCTCTAGGGACATTTTATGTATATCTGATCATATAAAATATACACTTGTTTCTCCTTTATGATATACATATTGGCATGTATCTTATTATGTACCTTGGTTATTCGGAGGTCTATTCATATAGACCTCAAATAAAGAGATTACTCATTGTTGTAATGTTGCCATAAAGATCTATTTTAATGGTTTCAGTTTAGCACTATAAATTTATTGAATTATATAGTTCAAATCTTCCTTTCTAAAGAATTATTTCTATGTCATAGCATCTTTCAACATAAATATCATATGATATATACATAAACAATATTATAGTGTATTTAAGATAAATCATGGGTAATGATACTATTGGTACTATACTGTGTAAACTCTTCTATCACTCAGACAAAACCACCTAATATCTCAAAAATTACAAATAGCATTCCACAGTTTTTAGATTAAAGGCATTTATTGAATAAAATGGTTTCTTAATTCCTTTAAGACATTCACAAGAAAAGACTATAACCGACTATATGCTGCAGACTCTTCAGATCAATGAACAATGAACAAACAAATCCATAGCCAAAGAAAATAAGTGAATAAATGACAGCACATTTCAAGTCAAATGTTTTGTAGCTTTCCAAAAAAAAAAATGAAAATAGACTTTGCCATTTTGTCATCAAAATCAAAATAACTTAAAAGTAAACAGAAAATATCAGTAAACTATTCTGGTTTTTTATATTTATTTTTTTCTGTCATATATAATCATCACAAACATAATTTAATTTTATTTTCTTCCTCTCATCTTAACCTGATTGATTTAGAACTGAATCTTTTGCACTTGTAGAAAATCAGTCTTTGCTTAAGACTAGATTCCTGCTATAGTGAGAACTGAGTTTTATAAAAACCAAATCTCTATTCAGGAATGTACAAGCTCTTTGGCCAACTTTGTCGTACCTACAGGTTTTGTATTGTTTCTGTGAATGGCGATCCAAGTATGAGGCCTGATTTCAAATACTCCATACTCTGCTTAAAAGGGTTAACACATTTTACAATACAGGCACATTCTAGTGGATATTTTTCTAAACCAAAAGCTGTTCTTTTCAGTTTTATTTTTTACTTCTTAATTTGCACATTAAATTTTAATTTAGAAAGTGGGACAAGCACATGATAAAAAAAATAATAAATGGCTAAATCTCTCCCTACTTTAATTCTTTATTTCACTTTCTCCTCTCTCCAGATGCCATCACTGCTATCAATCTCATGACCCTCCTTCTAGAAAAGTCTATTATTTGTAAACAAATGGCAGTATGCTGTGTGTAATAAACTGACATAACTGCACAGTTGTGAAACATCTCAGGAATGGATTGACAGTTTATAATATAATTGGAAATTATAATACCTAAACCATATTACTTCAGAAAGTGCATCATTTCCTTCCATGCAACCCACCTATAGAACTACATGGAAGAAAACACTTCCCATATAATGATGCATACCGCAAGTGAGAGCATCTAAGCATTGGTTATGAAATGAAAATGAAGCCATCTGGAGGTTCTGAGCTTAAAAGGAGCAAGTCTCCCCATTTGCTATTCACTTCCTGAGGTGGAATTCAAGCCCCACCTCACAGAACTCTCAGAGGGACACAGGGAAGGCAGAAGTTACTGAGGCACCATTGTTTGGTATCTAGACTAATACCTGACCCAACACGTGGTATGACCTGGAGCAGAGCTGCTATAAAATGTAATTCTCCTTTAACCCCTCCATGTAAATCATCAGCAAGCTTCCTACCACTGATTTAAACAAATTTGGTCTTTGACCTGTAGAACCAGAATTGACCTCAACATCTCTTTCAGCTGGTTGTAGTACTGAGTGTTTGATGCATGTCAACTATCATAACACACAATACTATTTCATGACAGATCTTCAAATAATGTCACATATGTCCAGTGTCTTTATCCTAAGTAAATGAATAGCATAAAGTACTGCAGATTAATGAAATAATGAACTTTGCTGCATCAAGATTTCACGTCTAATGCAGCTATGATTTGTGTTGGTGTTTGACCAGTTGCTACATCTGTCAGCAGGCTTCCTATAGTAACTTCAAAAGGCTTCTGATAAATACCAAATGCTTAAAAGGGTGCTCATGCATATTAGTAAGAATTTCACTGTGTCTGGGATTTTTGTTATTTAGCAAAATAATAGTATAATAGTGCATAAACCAATCAGTTGCTTAATGATCAATCTGGAAGCATTCAAGTTTGACAATCTGAGATGCTCCAGAAGACCCCCATATTTTATTTGTTAAGTTTTCTGGGAAAAACCCAACAACATTATTGATAACTTAAAAAATATATAAACTCTATAGTTAAAGTAAGTTTTCCAATCAAAAATCATTTTCATAATTTCTCTAAGCATTAATTTTTTAGAGGTTTTAAGGAGTTCATGTATAGACACACACTCTCTCTCTATATATATATACATATATGCATTTCTATCTCTAAATTGAAATGAATTTCAACATCTCCTGGTAAGTAATGTTCAATAAGCTATAATACAGGAAAATATTGTATTGAATAGTATTAATAAGTTTTGGTACTTAATAGTTCAAAAATTGTTTTATTTAATTGAGACCAACTGGCCTCATTGCTTCTTATAAACTTTGCAATATATATTCGGTAAAAAGGAATAAAAATGAACAGATGTTTCTCCTTAAAAAAGGCAGACAAAGATTTTTCTTACACAATAAATCAACTTTTAGTGGATTTCCAGGACATTGCTTCAGACTATTTAGGTGGAAAACTAAAGGAAAAGAAAGAAAGATTTACCTCTGTATGGATCCAAAATTGGTAGAGAAGATTGAACTGAAGATGAACAGCATGTACCGAAGGTGGTATGAAGAGGGCCAGGGGAGAGTAGAAAATCTGAAAGGTAAATATTTTAAAAGAAATTAATTTGCATGTAGGATTTTCCAACATAAATGCTTTGTTAATGGTTCAACATCCTAAGTGGTTCAACATCCTAAGTTCAACATCCATTTCTTCAACAAATGTTCATTTGTCGAACCTTATTCTATATATTACATTGCCTTGTTTGACTTTGCGACATTAATTTTTTCCTATCGTGATAAAGTTTCAGGCATGTTGGATTTAAGTTCACTGGACTTCTATTTTGCATTCAATATTTTCTAGGTAAAATATCATATGTTGTATGTTATTTCCTTAATCTTGAAAATATTAGACTTGTTTCCTGGAAATAAAGTGTTTTTTTATGTCTGCACAAATCCTCTTTATGCAAAAAAAAAA